>JBBBDQ010000493.1:2925000-3155000 GCA_037127315.1 Ascarosepion bandense | reverse complement strand
TTACAATATAATTGTATTGAACCCCTTTTTAATATAACCGATCTAATTTAAATGTAACAAAACCCTAACAAATTAGCTAATTAATATATATATGTGTGTGTGTATGTTTGTATTTGTATTTGTGTGTGTATCATAAAATGAATAGATTAAATGATATTGACCTCATAAAATATACTTAGTAATATCTTCATAAATATGTGTAAAGAAGAATCGTTTATTTATTTGTAACGTATGTACTAATATTGATCATCGCTGTTCTCATTGAGAGTTTGTAAATGTGTTTTATTTTTATATATAGAAGAGTCGATATGGTATATAACTACAGATTTTGGTCTCATCTTAACTGCAGCACATATTCTTCCAGAATTTACATATGCGATTATAGATTGTGTCGACTGGACTTTCGTGCACGGTTCTTTTCGTTCTAAATATCTCATCATTTCGCCGACTTACTTTCGGCTTATCGGATTCGATTGCCATTGTTTCTTTCGCTTTTTTCTTTCTTGTCTCCTTTCTTTTAAGTTGACTTCTTTTCTTGCCGATAAACCGTTCACACCCTAACGTGATCTGGTCTGGAATGTGGCCAACTCCACAGTATCGCTGCAACCAGACGCCTAAAATGGAGGTGTGCGTGATAGAACATTGCCCGGGATCATTTTCCACGGAAATGACAGGGAAGGGACAAACGAAACGAAACGAAAAAAAACTAAAAAAAAAACGTCAAGAATGGATCGGGAGAAAAGTTATATATTTTCAGGGGGTGCGGATTTATTACAGAGCCAAAAAATGTAGATTAGCTAGGGTCTTTCTTGTTTTAGTCTTTGTTTATACAAATATTCATAATTCTTTTCTATTTTCTTTTTGAGGTGTTTAAGTATTTTTTTAAATCCGTTTCTCACCGTTATGCGTCTCATATGTACTTTCCCCAATCAATTTATTTATTTATTATACATCATTTTTTTTAAAATTTTGCTTAAGAGGTCATATCTTCGAATTTGTGGGCGTTTTCGAGACAAATATTTGTTTTTATTGTTTATTTTTTAATATCATTCAAAATAATTGATTATTATATAATAATTGTTTTAAATATTTTCATTCCAGGTAAACTGATAAAGCCACTAACTTGCAACAGTTTACTGAGAAAAAAGGCAAGTGTGAAAAATTTAAGGACAATAAAAGGACAGTTTCAAATCGATGACAAACGACTGACGTTGCATATACATTTTTGATGGCCGTATTAAATAAAAATCAAATTCCGGAAAATATTTTCATAGTTGAGATGTTCATGAGAAGATACTATCAATATAAAACTTACGGTTACATATAACAACTTCAACATTAGATGAATACTAGTTATTCAGTTAATCATTACCATTTAAATAATTGTTTCGGAAGCAACAACACTGAACATTCTTTTAAATATTCGATTGATTACATTTTAAATCTACATAGTAGAGCTAAGTGCATGCAGTATATGTAGGGAGATAATGATAAGGTATCGTCGGATTGACGGCTATCGCCATTGAATCAGCCGCCAAGGGTTCGCCCGTTGGAATCATCGACATTGTGTTCGTGACGAAAGCGACCATGCAAGTCGCCGAAAATCGTTGGTTGTCTGATTCCTCTAGATTTACTTTGCCAAGACACGCTAAGTATGAATAAATAAATTTCAACTCAGATATTGGCACACAACCGAGCTGATCTGAAAAACAATGACACAGAATTACCCAATGACCCCAGCAGGTCATGGGACTTATAATGATAATGAAACGTGCTTCTATCTATCTATCTATCTATCTATCTATCTATCTATCTATCTATCTATCTATCTATCTGACTATTTTATCTATCTTAGCCTGTTCATTATCTATCTGATTGTAGTTTATGTATGTATGTATGTATGTATGTATGTATGTATCTATCTATCTACCTACCTATCTATCTATCCTAGCCTGTTCATTATCTATCTGATTGTAGTTTATGTATGTATGTATGTATGTATGTATGTATGTATGTATCTATCTATCTATCTATCTATCTATCTGACTAGTTTATCTATCTTAGCCTGTTCATTATCTATCTGATTGTAGTTTATGTATGTATGTATGTATGTATGTATGTATGTATCTATCTATCTATCTATCTATCTATCTATCTATCTATCTACCTACCAACCTACCTGTCTATCTATCTATCTATCTATCTATCTTAGTCTTTTCATTATCTATCTATCTGATAATTTTGTATCCTGAAGGAAATATTTACTCTTTTCTTGATGCTCCCAAATTACTTTATACTAAACACTGGTCATATTAGTTGGAAATGATGTGCCCTCATTAGGAAATATATTTAGTATCTTAATATAATATAAAAATTATTATTTTCACATATTAAAAAAATGTAATTACCCGCCTACATTTTTCTATTTACCCATATTATAAAAGTGGGTTATTTTTTATTTGAATTTACCTCTTTTCCCTAGATCTTACATTACCAGTGTCCAGAATAAAATAACAATCGCTATCTAATCAACATATGCTCATAATCGTCACTCTCTTCGAAAGCTAAGCAACATTAAGCTTGTTCAGATGTACAATAAGCATGGATGTACATGTAGTGTAACCAATAAGAACTCGGAATTAGAAACTGGAATCCCGTGTTCTAATTCCTTTTAGGTTATATTCACTAATCTGCAAAGTTATAAATAAACGTCTTTCAAATAGAAAAGTTACAAATCCATGTTTTACCCCTATGTATGAGTTAATAATTTGTTGGACATTGATCAGTTAATTTATTATTATCTTTAATCTAAACATTAATTATTATCTTTATAATCTAAAATACATTTTGTTTCTTTAAATAAACAGCAAAAGCACTACAAAACAGTCAAATTATTGAACTCACTTTCTCTCGTCTCTTATTTCATATCATGTTCAGTTACGATTTTAACAGTAACCCCTACCTTTAGTGGCTCCCGAGCATTGTAATGGAAGAAATTTAGCTCTAAAAATCTATGTACTCACGAGGCTTGACGCTGTTTTAAAATCAGTGCTCGAACAAGAAACGATGTATTCAACGTAATTAAAAAGTGAATTTTATAAGGGATATTAATTGATCGTTGTCATTTTGTTCGAAAACAAATTTCCTCGTAATAAATTTCCCTTTTGGGAATTTGGAAATTTGTTATAAAATTGGCATCAGTATAAATATTTTAAATTTGGATAAAATATTTTAAGTGCTGTTTTTGATAAATAATTTCGTTTAGTTTCAGTTCATAAATACATTATTCGTAAGATATAAATGAAAAAAATATTGATATATCTACAAATATGTCGACGTATTCTTACTTATTTGTTTTGATAAATAAGATTTTTTTTAGTATTTTAAAACTTAAATCGGCAGAAATGTGCAGGAAATTAATTTATTAAAAAATTGATCTCTAAGGAATGCACTGATATTATATATAATCCACCATTATTTCTTAATATTAAGCGTTATATTTTGGCTGATACACATGAATACAACCTAATGTTTTTAAGGATGCTGAGGTTAGCATGATTCGACGAGGTGTTGAAGAGGAAGAAAACAAAAAAAATCTTATACTTAACATCAGGAAGAGACAGTTGAAGTTTCTGGGACACATAATGAAGAAAGAGGACTTGGAGACTCTGATACTCACATAACGGATAGAGGGAAAAGAGAGACGGGGGAAACAATTCGTGACATACCTGATCTGGATGGTAGAGAAAGGTTTGGGAGAGATATAAAAAAAAGGGAAGATCTACAAGAATAGGGGGATGTGAAACGTCATAGTCACCTACGTCCTGAAGGGAAAGGGCACATGAAAGAAAAAAGAATGAAAATGTGTATTCCATCAGGGTTCTAAACTACATCTAGCTTTGTGGGGGGGGGGGGGTATGATCCAAAACCCCCAAAATCTCAATTTCTTAAGTAAAATTCTCGAATTCCCAAACATGTAATTCGAATTAACTTATAAATAAAAAACAAAAAGATAAAACAAAGCCAAACACAGTTACTCAACCACTTACCTCGACTAAAGTATAAAGTTTATTCTTATATTACATATATATATATGTCACAGTAGGCTCCAGAAATAGGCACTCACTATACTGTTGTCTGAAGCTGAGAATTCAAATTATTTTGTAATAGTCATATTCAACTAATAACATCATTATCATTTTGTACAGGTAAACAAGGGTCTTGCAACAAGTTCTAAGCATCACCTAGAAAAAAGTGAGAGGGAAAAGTACAGTTTTCTACCATTTTTTGATATAGTTGCCATCGACATCAATGCACTTGGTTTAATGATACGTTGGCATTGCAATCCCATCATCAAAGAAGAGGGTGAGCCATCTTCCGAAAACACCTTTACAGCAAATATAATATCACTCTTTCCAAATTGGCGACCTCGCAAGTTTGATTTTAGTTCAGGAAAAAGTAAGAAGTCATACTGGGCTAAGTGTGGGAAGTACGGGGTACGGTATAGCAATCAAAATTCACGGTTGGCTGCTTTAACTACTGCAACCGTAGCACTGTGAACTGGCAACAAGGAGAAACGTACACCTACCTTCAGCTTCCCTCTGCCTTTCGACATGAGTAATTCGTTCAGTTCTCTTAATTCTGATGAATAGTACTGTGCATTAATAATATTCTATTTTTTCAAGTATTCTCTCTTGATTACGCCTTCAAAACGGACGCTGTCTACTTAAATTTCTCCGTGGATAGAGAACTAGACTGTTTTTACTGTTTGATTTGAATTTTTTATTCAGATTCGAAGTGGTGAAGTCAGGTTTCCGCCGTGGAAATTCTAAGGGAAAGCCAGGAAGTGAATTAGAATTTTCCTGGAAATATCAACGCTTTTCGCTTACTGGTCTAGTGTCTGCTTTCTTGGGATATGTATTGAAGACAGTTGGCCAGTCTATAAGCTTTGAGTTAAAAAGTATTGACCAAAACAGAACTAATGCCTAGGGACTTAGCTATTTGCTGGACAGTCTGTGATCCAAACGGTGAATGGCATTAAATTATTCATTAGTGTTAGATGTTTTTATCTATCTTACCTTATATTAACTAGCGCATCATATATATATATATATATATATATATGTTTGAACAATAATATGGTAACACATAATATAAATCAGTCAGAAAGAGACATCATGACTGACTGGGCAGATCATTTACCGCAGTACGTTGCCATTACTTTCTGCGGTAGACTGGTTACCATCCAAGGCTATAGAACCTAATCTGTTCTGTTATTTGACCCATATCTTGGAGGGAAGAGGTGGATTAATGCCTTTTGAAAGGGTATTTATGCATAATTGAATGCAACGAATTTAACTGAAAATCGAACTCGGCTTCCTAATTTCTCGTTCTGGGTCAATATCCACTGCATGACAAACTGAGTTAAAAAGGCACAAACGCATTTTTCTTTAGTCATCCTTTCAACCAACACAAGAAAATCAGTTGCAATACGAACGGGGCATGAAACTGAAAACTCTCAATTCTCTCATCTTAAAATATTGTTTACTTAAAATGGCGATCTTAATAACCATATATTTATATTAGCAATGTCACTTTACTTGAGCTGGAACTACTTATTCTTCCTAGGGGATTAGATGTTTGCATTCCCCCTTCTCGAGTAAGTAAAGAACAAGTTTTCGACGAATTCGAACTTTTATTCTCTAACTTGACTTGCATAAATATTCTTCTCTTGAAAAGTTTTTCCTTTGTAAAACAAGATTACTCGAATTATCTTGATAATATTTGTCTCCCTCTGTGATCGCAGTTTTCTTCCTTGGCAAGGTGATCGCTCCAGACTATAATGTCTTTAAACATCAGAAATAACTATATCATTTGACTTACTAAAAGCTCAAGGGCGGTCAATTTGAATAGTCAGGAATACATCTATAAAACGGAAATCATTTGGTATGATTCTTTGAAATTTTGAAAGATTGGTTCTGCAAATCCTCGTGACAACACGAAAATATTTTAAACGCAAGAGTACATGGATATTTATTATCTGTTTAAAGAGCGACTTTCTTTTTAATACAATATCCAACCGTATTAGATTTGTGGGTTTCCAACGCCTACTTAAGTAGAGATTACATACAGAACATAAGGAGATTGTGCTTCTTAGACCAATTTTATCTATCAGAGGTTCTGAATAACATGAATTGTCTAAATGATTGCCTAAATTAACTAATCCTGTCTCCAACGTGTTTTCTGTGCATTGTATTTTTGACCCATTTCAGTTTCCTACTTCTAAAAGAAACACTTTCAATTTTATAATTCTATTAGAGACACTAAGAACAAGCGTATCCTTTGACATTGTCAGTTTCTCTACAAATGTCTCCCTCCAAGACATCTTATGTACCTACGCTCTCTATGGGGGTCACCTGGGGGCTGATTTTATTCGGTGTGTTTGTAATTGGAGTTTAGAAATATAGCGACAGAAGTGATTGAATGTAGTTTTAATAATTTTATTTGATCCCTTTGTTTATTATCAAGATAATATGTGATTTATATGTTCTTTTTTATACCAATTTGAAACTATGTATTATTATTTTACTTGCAATGGTTTTGCTAAGAAATTGTTTTAATCGTCTTCCATGGTTTTCGATCCTCAACTATTTCTCAACTATATAATTAATCTTTTTTTTGCCATAATTATCGCCAAAGTTTTTCTTCCGACAAATATTGTCGGAATGGATTACTTAATAAAAATGCTTTCTTACCTTTTAAATGGTATTTATGTTATGCATTATTAAGACCTTGTGAAAATATTTTCGTTGTAGTTCTTAAAGAAATATTATTGACGAACTCAAACGATCTATTCGGTGTTGGCATAAATTTAATTCTATCAGAGCCAAGCAGTTTTTTCGCTAGTTTTGTTTATCATGCAGTGTTTATTTGTCGTTTATCAAGTGCAGGTGGCTTAAAATCGAAATATGATTCTGTTGAATATATAGCAAAAGCTAAGTAAATTATTAGAGTATTGCTTCCCTTTCTTTCGGTCGTCCTTAAATGAAATTATGAACAAATTATATATCTTTAATTTCTTTCGCTTTTCACGTTTTTTAACAGGAAATCAATTGCAATTCGAAGGAAGTATTACATTGAAAAATCAAATTTTATCCCAATTATCTTGTTTAAAAAATAGGTACAGAAAACACAGACATAAATAAACATGTACTTAACTAATGTCATTTTACTTGATATTGAATGACTAGTTTTTTTTCGGGAGGATAGATTTTTGAATTCATATTTCTAAAGTATGTTAAGAGCAAATTTTTGCTGAGTTCGAACTTTTATTCACTCAGTAGAACTTACATAAATTCTGATAATATATGAACAGATTGAAAAAAGATACCAAGAACAACATGGAAATGTAAACTTGGAATGGAACACACTAAGAAAAGCTTTAGTGACATCAGTAAACAGCATCATCCCAAACGAATATGAAACGAATTTATCACAAATGAGATTCTCGATATGATGCAAAGGAAACAGAAAACAATGCCAAGACATGGAACGCAATACATAAAACTACACAAGGAAATTAGCAACAAATGAAGGTAGGATATGCATAAGAATAAGAGAACTAATATGACAAAGCAGATGCTCATCAACAGGCTGCATAAAATACAAGGACGGTATGCCCATATCACATGAATAAAATTACTACAGTGTTGTAACGGATACATCGGAAAAAGACGAAAGAGAATTAGAAGTTTCACGGGTCAAATTGAAAAGAAAGAAGGCAACTGAAACAACCGGAACTGTAATAGAGATGATGGTAGTTCTTAACGATTTTTCTTTGACTAGATTGGAGAAATACTCAATGAAATCTTCAATAGTGGTGTCATACCAAAAGCCGTACGCAGTTGCCAGCTGTATTTTAGTTACCTTGTTGTATAGGTCACGCAGTCTATTCAATTGACCCTTCAATGTCCATATTCTGGCCAAAAAGTTGAAACATTATTTTTATTTAACTCACTGGCAGAAACAATGTGTGTTTTGGGATGGAATCAACTGTCTTGAATATTGTTAAAAGTAATCAATTTTTTGTTTTTTGTTTTTGCTTAATTTTAAACTTTTCATGTCTAATTGAAGGATTGGTTTCGTTTTTTTAGCAGAAATTTCTTTGACCGGACTATAACTAAGTGAAAACTTAGCAAGTCACCAAGCTGAGTTTTTTTTTATTGGAGTAGATAGACTAAACTATCGCCCGGTTCACACTCCATCCACGTCTATTGATCAGGTGAAGAGGCTCATCCCTGGTTCCCTGTTTAGGACGTCGTTTCCGGCTTTCTCTTTTCCAGTCTTTTCACTCTTTTCTTTTTTTTTTTATTGGAGTAGATAGACTATACTATCGCCCGGTTCACACTCCACCCACGTCTATTGAACAGGTGAAGAGGCTCATACCTTGTTCCCTGTTTAGGATGTGGTTTCCGGCTTTCTCTTTTCCATTCTTTTCACTCATACGTAGCCCCCTGCGCCTTGCTTGGGGTGATATGTTTTTAAAAAAAAATATTTTCATAGAACTGTCTGACATACCAAGCGCAAACGAATGTGAACACTACCGAAAAATCAGCTTAATGATCAACATAATAAAACTTAGGCTACGCATTCAGATGAATTGAGCCTACAGCAGAATCGGGCCAAAGATAGGACAAAAACAGTGGGGAGCGGGTCGTCAAATACAACCGGGCAATGAACGCAATATTTTTGCTCAGAATTATATCAGAAAGAGCAATACAAACGGAGGAGGACGTGTACGTCAAAAAGATATGTTCACGTTTCTCAAGAACCGCGGCATATTCGGGAAAGACTTTAGAATAAAAAGAACCTCAAAGAAACATGGCTTAGTAAATATATACGTTTGTTAGTTCCAGCAATTTGACCCAAAGAGTTTTGAGTTCAATACATGACTACAGTAGTGGTGAACAAATAATTTGGAGAGTAAAGTTAAAGGTATTTAGCTACATGAATACCAAAAGTGGCATCGCACTTGGAATGAGAATGGTATCCTCCCGTTATTGAATAAAAGAATCAGTTCAAAATTCCTAGCACCTGAAGAAGGCTGGTGCGTAGAAGTTACCAAACGTCGTAAACATGGCAATAAATGTGAGAGCAATATTCCGAACTTATACTGGCAGCAAACTTCCTGCATACGGTAAGGAAATGATTTCGGTAGATATACAAAAATAGAAAGAGATTTAACCAGACTTTTCAACCTGGAAACTCAGAGAGAACAAGAAAGCCTGCGGAGATTAATCATTGTCAGTCACAATCTTAACAATATACAGATAATACGGGGACGATAGCTGACATGGAAAGAAAATTACAAAGTATCCTACAGAATACAGGGAAAGCGAGAAGAAAAGAGTAAACATAAACTACAAGCAAACAGAATAGATAGTCATCATCAAAAAGGATGAGCGTAAAAGCCAAATTACAAATGGGGGATACTAAAACCAATCAGATACAGAAATTTAATTATCTGAGAAGTGTTCTAACAGGGGACGAAAAGTCCGACACTGAGATCCAGAGATGTATAGGGATAGCCAAAGACGCATTACAAAAGCTAAGAATAGAGCGTTAAGTTGACAAGAAAAGTTCCTAGCAAACAAAGAAATGAATACTGAACTGTTACGTGATAGATGAACCCCTATATAGAAACGAACAGTGGACAATCTTTTTAAAGATGAATTAGAGACTCAAAGCAAGAGAAATGTGGATCTCCAGAAGGACTTTGTGAATACCGTGGGCTGAACATAAAGGCAACCTTGAGATTTTGGGAAGAATAGAAGCAAAAAGGCAACTTTTACTTAACAAGAGGTAGTTAATATTCCTAAACTTATAGCCCGGCGCCTGAGGCGTCCAAAAATATTAGATGTGTCGAGGGTGTTTGGGATTTTTCTACGGTACTGATTATAAACCCACCTAAAAATGACCTTGTGTCAGAAACTCTTGTATGGTGGGTGCAGTAGTAAATACTAAAGTCTATTCTAGCAGACAGCTCTGACAGCCGGACAAAACAGTCACGCTGGTGACCTTCTCATTCTGTATATGTTTTTAACTACTCTTCTTTGTTAATATATTTGTTTAATTTTATTCTTTTTTGTGACTTTAATAACAAGGCCACAACAATTACCATATGGGAAAACCGATATTACATAACAGTTCAGTATTTTTTCTCTGTTTCTAACAAAATTTCCCTGTTTGCTATTGAATGTCAACTTTCACTGTCTTTATTCGCTTTTGGTGTTGCGCTTTACTTCCTCTGTTAAAACATCTCTCAGATATTAAGATTGTTGAAATTTTATACTTTGCAAATTCTGTAAAATATTAACATCACCGATATGCCCAAAGTAAAGAAATAGACGATTTAGATAGGTTTTAGAACATATTTAGTACCCCCACTGTTGCGAAAATTGGAGCACGGGTATAGGGAAGAATAAAAACCATCATATTAATATTAGCACTTAAGAGATGAATATGGTTACAAAAGCACCTACTGCTGCAACATCTCTCTTGAAATTGATGTCAGTCAGTTACGCTTGATACTTTTAAAACCAGGAAGAGCGTGATAACCAGTGCGAGGGAATTAATGCACATCTTACTGACGTGACTTATAAGCGTTCGTAAATATCTGCTGTTATTTATAGCCAAAATATATAGACGCCGATAAAATATCGCAGAAATCAAACAGCGAGAAAGGAAATGATACACAAGAGATGAGACGAGGGTTTATTTTACGCATAAGACATTTCTCAAGATACAGTTAATAACGAAATCAGGTATCCTTTGCTCTTAAAATGGATTACAATAAATCTGACGCAGAGGAAGCAACAGACAACCTAGCCTCTTAACCTGAGTAATATTTCGAATATAACTCAAACCGCATATAGAACAATTCTAGAGGGTGTGTTCCAACAAAAAAATATTAGTAAAAAAAAGAACTCTTATGTAAAAAATATTTTGCCAGCGAATGTTTATTCGATGGTGCATATATTTTACTAATATCTTTCACCCAATCTTCACTTTGCCTTGTAATAATTTATTTAAAGATACTTTTATTTTACAGTTATAACGTTTGAATTAAAGCCAATATTAGTTGTCTCGTATAACGTTTCATTCTAAGTAACTTTTGGTTTTCTCTTATATTTATTCAATGCCACATTTCTTTATATCTTATAATTTTTCATTTAAAGACATGTTTATTTTTCTATTATGTTTCAAATAAAGGTGATTTTCATTTTCTCTCATAATATTTAATTTAAAGCCTCTTTTCAAGTCAAATCAGTTCAATATGGCAAAACTGGCAAGTTACCTAAAACATCATCTATATACCGTTGCTAACTGTTGTGGATTCCGGCTGAGAAACAGCTCAAAATTATGAAGAACAAAAACAGATATTGAGATAGAAAAGTAGGTTATGTTGAACGTAATATACAAACTTGAACGCAGGTTAGTAGGTCCAGAAATACTATTACTAAGAATTAAATATATACAAGTCGTTAGAAATAATATATCCAGGTATATTATTCAAGCTGAGTGGAGCTCAGGGCTATTCCGACTTCTCTGGGTAATTTCGGTATCTCCCGGTAACTTACGTATCAGTTCCGATACTCTCCGATAAATCTAACGGATCTCTACTATCACTCTCAACTGATGTTCTCTCTATGGCAGGAGTATATGCATACACAGTCGAGTCCATTATCATATACAAAGAGGAGATCCTACAACATTAACTCGGGCAAGAAATGGCGAGTTAATTTTTAACGCCTCCAAAAAGGTACTTCTCTCTATAAATCATCTGAAAGACTGTCCTCGGTTCCGATTAGTATGGCTGACGCTAACCACCATTTGTTGCATCTAGTCGATCTAACAACCTCAGCTGATATGAAGTGGAAAGATTATATTAAATCTACTGCTAAGGAGGTCAAGTTATTGTCTTGTGCTAAGCAATTTTCATCTCCAGAATCTATTTTACATATCTATAACTCAACCATTGGTCCATGCTTTGAATGGTTTAGTGCCCCTTCTGTATATTTTGAAACTATTGATAAATTTTAAATAATAATCTTAAATTTTTTGACTCAGTCACTCTTCTACCGCCGTAGCCTTGCTTGCCAGTATCTTTTCTATAAATACTTTCATGGTAGTTGTTCAGATTAATTCTTCGCTATGGTAAAAAGACTTTATGCATTTATGCGCAATGTTACATTGGCGAAAAGGTTTCATCCATTCACAGTCGAATTGAATCGCAGTTTCTTTGCTAAGATATTTATTATCTTTTGCGAAAATATTTTCTGGTTTCATGTTTTCTCGCCAAATCTGATTTTGAAAAATTTAGACGCAATATTAATCGCTAGATACTCTTTTGTTTACTTTTTTTCTTCTTGATCACCTATGTATCTACTTTTACTAATTTCTTCCCACTCCATCACAACTTGTGCTTTCGTGTTTTTACTGATTTGCATGGGCGGGATTAAAAAAGATTAAAACCTTATGAAGCAACAACAACAAAAATGCATAGCGCATCTAAATGGAAGAAAATTGAATTACATTTCCACACTAACAAGAGAAAAAGGTCTGAAAAAACTCCCATTGATATTAGAAATAGATGCTATTTAAATTGTGAAGTCTAATTTTCTCAAATTTTTCAAGAAATAATTTTCAGAAATTTCGCCTGAGTATGAAACTCTTGGTTCCCTTAATGAATACTTCTTTCGACCCGGATACGATAAATCTTACGTTGTTTCACTGGTATAAAAACGAGTTTTTAGTAATATTTTTTATTAAGACGTATTTTGTTACTCCTACGTGGCGGAAATCTGAGGTGAATCTCTTGGAGATATCAGAATTTCTTATCTGCAAGACGTAGTTTGTGCTAAAATTTAAACCTTGAAATGGTTATTTCTAGGTGTAACGTAAGAGCCACAAAACAGCCATGGTTCCAAAACCTGAAACAATGATATCTTTATTACCCCATTCAACTAGCAATGCAAACACAATGTTTTCATAAACATAGGTGTAGTCAACTAGACAAAATGAAAGAGAATTAACCAAAGGATGAGAAAATCGTCATAGGTTGAGTGATATGGTGGTCCCTTGTTTCATATGAGTATTCACCTGTGGGACCGCTACGACATTGATTCTATAAATGTGAATTTTCTTCAAACCCAATGTGTACACACTCTGATTGGGGAATGTGCCATCCTTCGTCTTTGTATTGGTCAATGCAAATATTAGTATATCTATTTTGTTTGTTCATTTTTCAGTTTTATTTTTTAAATGAAAGGAGGTCTTTCAGTCCTAACGCGAAACATTCTAGATATATGAACGATCATCCTCACCTCGAAACATATAACGACAAAAATATAATCGTTATAATAACCTTGAACCCCGTATTTACCGATAATATGAAATGTCTGCTTGACCTACAATTATTTTAATGTATCCCGATTAACGTTAACAACCCTTAAGAGATTTCAATTTTAAATCCCCGGAGGTAAGACCGAATTTGTGAAAAATTAGAATATGTGATGCCAGAGTAATTAAATTGATATATCTCAAACAAAGTTGGCACCAAAAGTTACAGATTGATTTTATATGTAAGTAAATTACATTTTCATGGAAATTATTTTAAATTAACTCTCCTTGTTATTACTGGTTATGAGATATTGTTCTTCGAAACTAAAATTTTAGAAATTTTTAGTATTGCGAAATACGTTCAGCCATCCAGAGTATTCGGACAATTTCTACACAGTTTACATAATTTTTATCCAAAAAAAAACTAAAATAAAAACTTAACCAGAAAGCATTGTTAGTATTTTTTATGAATCTTGTATAAAAGAAGCTTTCTTTCCAAATATACGTTTAGATACTATAATATGAATGCGGGTGTCACTCAAGC
Organism: Ascarosepion bandense; assembly: GCA_037127315.1. Taxonomy (NCBI): domain Eukaryota; kingdom Metazoa; phylum Mollusca; class Cephalopoda; order Sepiida; family Sepiidae; genus Ascarosepion; species Ascarosepion bandense. The sequence goes on along the minus strand of JBBBDQ010000493.1, from coordinate 3,141,055 downwards.
CTCTATTCAAGGTCCTACGTTTTTCCTGATCTTCATTAACGAACTCCCCAATGCAATAAGATGCTAAGTAAAACTACGGTTTAATGTCGCCTCAAACAAAAATCTGCCGAGGTTGCCAAAGCGAACCTCGCTGCTGAGCCTGAAAAGGACCTCCAATCCGTGGTGGACTGGGGTATGAAATGCTTCGTAAATTTTAATGCTTCTAAAACGAAGCTGCTATCTATTAACCATCACGAATAGTCGCTCCTACTCCCCATTGGTATAGACCAGGCTACAAGGTTCCCTGTGTAGGGTCAAGGAGTGTTTCTCGCCTAAACTAACCTGCACACATATAAATCTACCATCAGCTCATGCATTGAATACTGCTGCCATATCTGGCCGGCTGCCCCTGCTATACACCTATGGGTCCTTGAAAAAATCCAACGGGGAGTATGTAATGTGATCGATCACGACTTGACAGCTCAGATACAGTCACTCTCTCACCAGTGTAATGTGGATCCCTTTGTCTCTTCTACAAATATTTTCACGTCTTCTACTCTCTGGTGGTCCCTATATATGAATTTACTCGAGCCACAGGATTAGCAACTAGGTCCCACCCTATTTCTTTTCTCGCACTTCCCTCCTGTGGGTTTCCCTTTCGTTTACTTGCTTCCCCGACAGCTACAATCTCCAAGAATATAATTGTAAAGCCAACAGCTTTCTTCTATAGTACTAACTTGCATTCTCTCTCTTTCTCTCTCTCCCTCTCTCCGTTATCTGCATTCTCATCCTTATTTTTGTCCTTCTCTTATCCACAAAAAACAAGATAACATTTCACAGAGAAATAGTGAATGAGGAAGGTGATGGTTAGAACACGATTAAAAAAGTATTAGTAAAAACAATACATGGATAAATGAATAATAACAAATCACAGAATTGTGTTGTGTTTGAGTTTTGTTTAACGACATATCAACCTCTCTGAGTTATTTAATTTAAAAAAAGGTAGGGTTCTAATGTATTTTTATGTTCAATTATAGTGAGAAGGTTGATGTAGTCAGATTGTTGATGAACCCTTTTTTGAAGATGACTTCTAGTTCTGTATTCAAAACTGTATTGCTGGTAATAATTAATTCTTCAAAGATTTATTAAGACAAATGTATATTTTTTCATATAAGTTAATATATATATATATATATATATATATATATATATATATATATATATATATATCAGTAAAAGTCTAGTTTTATACTTTCATATTGTTTTGACCCCAGTTTGGGGTTAACTATTTGCCAATAGCTGGGAGCCTATCATGTGCTACACCTCGAAACAACAGCAATTGAGATGTGGTTCCATGTTCCTCACAACTTCCCCATCAGAGGCCTTGCTGTCGGATGTAATTTATTGTCATAACCTGAACCAAAAAATAGCAGAGTATAAAAGAGCAAATTTGGTACCAGCAACACTCAAAATAAACAAAAAGAACGAATGAAATTATTTTTGCTTGCACATGGCCTTTTGATGTAACTTGATATTTATTGTTTCAAGTACACACAGATATTTTACGGTAGAACTGTTACCTACATATGATTTAGCACACTCTGGACTATCAAACAAGTGCTGGCCTATTGCTGTATAATGCGCAGACTAACTCGTTTTTAAAGGACGACTCGGGTTACTTACACTTATACTAATAGGAACATGTTTATTGATTCGTGTCACTAGTCACTTATTGGTTTGTCTCACGCATTCAGTGTCATATTGATATTTAAACTTATATATATATATATATATATATATATATATATATATATATATATATATTGTTATTTTAAACCGATAAACAAAATCAGTCAATAAAATATCTCTTACTAGAATTCTTGTGTGAAAAATTCATTGAAAAATATAATCAAAATACATGACTAATTATCTCAAGCGTAAATTGTTTATTCAATTCTGAACTTCGTCAAATAGATATCGCTGTGAGGGTGTGTAGTTGGGAGTACTACAAACTTTCTAACTTCATTCAGGCTTTCATACAACCTCCTGTCATCCGGTCGTGTTTATGCTATTTTTATCTGGGTTAACTTACTCTTTATATTTCCACCATAAAAACTGATATAACCTTAGGCACGAATTAGCAGTTAGCAAAGATCAGTCCACATTTTAGGTAGTGCACCCGTATTTCTTGATAATCGGATGTAACAATGATTGTACAGCTTATTTTAGGATCACGTAGGATCAAACCCACTATATATTTGTGTCTTCATGGATCATCTTCTAGTAAAAAGTTTCCGTATTAACATTAAATTCGATTCATACTTCTGTTATTTCTAATCGGGAAATATAAACGCTGGCATTTATATAATTTTTCTTTTGATGCGCCGTGCCCCTTCAACTTGTCCATGTGTCTTGTCGCTCTCATTGATTTTGCTCCAGTATCTCTCCACCCCACCCAAATCATCTCCGCCATTCATTTGCTCATGTCCATCAAGTATATCTCAAGCTGCTTTCTTCTCTGTCTCTTTTTTTCTATCCGTCCTGTAAATATTAAATTATCCAGGCCCTTCTTCCTCATTTCATGACCCAGAAACTTCATCTGTTTTTTCCTTGATGATGTGTCTTCTCGTTTGCATCCTCTCTAATACCCCACTGTGCTCACGTGCTCAGTTCATGGAATCCTCAGCATCCTTTAGTAAAGCCACCTTTCTGCAGCCTCAAAACTCTATTTCATTCTTGAAGAGATTGTCTAATATTCACTTCTATACAGAAGGACAGATATCACACAGCAATCCATCACTCTTTTCTTTGTTTCCAATAAGACATTTCTTTCTTTCAATACTCATGTTAGCTTCTGAAATACGCCATTGGCCATACCAATGCGTCTTTGGATCTCAATATAACACATTCTATCCTCTGTCCGAACACATCCCAGATATTTAAGTTTCTTTGCTTAATTTAGTTTTGTTTCTCTGATCTGTAGTTGGCATTATGGATGTCTTCATTTTGCTGAAGTAGATTTAAAATACTAATAGTTCTTAATTTGGAGAAAATGGGAAAAAATTTAATGACAACGCGTTTGTACTAGATTGAGATCACCTAACCGTATATTGAAAATTCCAAAACAGCAATGATGTTAAACATTCATACTCCCATCACACCAATAAGATAAAATCCAGAGTAATTAAATGGTACCATTAAGAAAACTTTAACATAATATTATGCACCCCGCATTTTCTACCGGAAAAAATAGTATATTTAAAACCTTTTCATACCCCCTAATAGCCGAATTAAGAAAAGAGATACAGAAAAAAGAAAGATTTGCAGCAACCCTAACAAAATTTGGCACATCATTCTACGTATTAAATCAATGACAGCCAACATTGAAAATAATTTATCTAACTAATATCTAAAATTCATCAACTCTGAAACAATAAGGGATATAATTAGCTAGACAAATTAGCCACAGCACAGTGGGGAGAATATAGAAAAATACTGTATAAACTGCTCAGTAATGTACATAATATAAAAATGTTAAAAAGATTAAATGGACATTCATCTGGTAACACACTGGTAATTTACATCAGAATTATTGTGAAGAAAATGCATTGTGAGTGTACTCGTCTCGCAGTTCTAATGGTTAAACTTGAAACTAGGCTCATGTATAATATCAGACACGGTTTTAACAAGAAATACACATTTTTGTATATAATTCTGACCTGAACATACTAAACTAGTACATAGAGTTAAAAAGCGTTGTTATCAAAAAGGATTTTCTATAATTACCTAATTTCTACACTTTTTTCGATTACTATTCTACAACCTACTAAGACGCATAGTCGTTATTCTCAGACAAAGATTTTTGAACTGAGTTCGATTTATTAAACAAATATATCAAAATTCTCTTAAATATAACAACTACAAAAGTATAGGTACACAGATAAAAAACAAACATTATGGCTGTTTTATTTAATGTTGCAACTGTCAAAAGTGTCGGTCGCTTCATTCTTCAGATTTATTCATGTGTGTTTTGATTCGTTTAAAATTCTAAGAGTTTCGGTACAGTTTGCTTTCCTTGCGCTCTGTAGGTTTTGGTTGATTTTCTTTTCTAATAATACCCTACCTTTTATCAGCATTACGACGACGCAATAAATTCTATTTACAATTAACATAAAATCAAGCAGGTGTAAAAACTTAAATACCTGAACATATTCTGACAGAAGACAGAATGTGCTACACTGAGATCCGAAGGTGCATTAGCCGGGCTAAAGACATATTCCCAAAGCTTAGCATAGTATTGCGGCACCAGTAGGTCTCGTTAGAAACATAGAAAAGAGTACTAGATTGGAATGCGATATCTACCCAACTATATGGCAGCGAATGCAAGACAATCTCCATAAAGATGAAGAAGAGACTAGAAGCCACAGAAATGTGGTTTCAGAGAAGGATGCTGAGGATACCATTGACCTAACATGTTAGCAAAGAAAAGGTTTTGGAGCAGAAGGATACGAAAAGCAAATTTATGTTTTACCTCTGGAAGTGACAGCTGAGTTTTCTGGGACACATTATGAGGAAAGAATGCTTTGAGAATCTAATACGCTGTACATATAGTGTAAAGAGAGACAGGGGAAAACAACGCGAGACATAATCGCTGGGCTTTAGCAAGTGGATGGCAGACAGGTTTTGTGAGAGATAACAAGAGGAAAAGTGTTAAGCGCGACTAGCAATAGATTAAATGGCGTTCCATGATCGCCTACACCCTGAAAGGACATGGCACATAAAGAAAAAGAGTTGGGTATTATTCCGTGGAAAACGTCGACCTTCACACAAACAATAATGTCAAAAGGTCGGTTTTTCCCCTTTGAACTTCTATTCTTTTAACTATCTTCACACACTCTGTAACATTTATTATTTAAAAAGCGATGATATTAATATGTCTTTAGCATATTAAAAGGTAATTTATTTATTTTCTTTGATCCGGACAACGATATTTATAAAGTTCTGTTACACTATTTACACTATTTACTTACTGGAATGGCTTATTAACAATCGATTCGAACTTTATATAATAGTAAATAATATATATATATATATATATATATATATATATATAATTAAAAAAAAGAAAAGAAGAAAACTATATTTTTCTTGCCTATCCGTTTTGTTCTGTGATGGACTTTCTCAAGGCAAAAACTTGAAATTAATTTTCGTTTAAATAAAGTGTCTATAAACAGAAATTGCTAACTACTAAAAAAACGCTCATAAAAAATCCAACATAATAAAATAAAATAAATGTCAGTTTAACTCCACTCTTTGCCTTAATAATGTCCGTTATAGGACGAAACGCGTAAGTGATAAAAATATCATTTTCATGCTCTTCTTATTTAATCATCTTGTACGTTTTCACAGATTATCTCACGACTCGGAGTTTCATGCGTTATGCAGTCATCAGATGTATATTTTAAACTGGCAGTTTCATAGGTTCGAATTTAACTTCACTCAATGTTTATGAGAATTAAATCCGAGAAATTTAACTTACTTCTTTTTAATAACAACATTAAAAATTTGAATATTCTAAGGTTACATGTCAATAAATATTTGAAATTTAAACTTAAAATTTAAAATTAAAATAAAAGATATTAAAAATTATTATGCAAAGAGAAAAAATAAAAAGGACGTAAATCATAGACAGAAATCTAGAAAACAAATTGATTTGTGTAGGTTGTTTTTGATTCTCTGGGGATGACTTAATTCCCTGTTGATGAATATATAGTTATACATAGATTCACCCCCAGAGAATCAGCAACAACCTAAACAAAACTATCCACTCAAGAAATTCACCCCCAGAGAATCAGCAACAACCTACTCATCTAATTCGTTTAAGTACCAACGCTAGTAATAAGGAAATTTTTGATAATTCTAAATTTAAATACTTTAGAAAAAAGTAAACTCTAAACTATCTTAGAATACTCCGTTAAAAACAAGATAAGCAGAAATAAGCGGAAACCAAGGAAAAGTAATATATTTGGTTGAACCCAGCCTTCAGTCGTAAAGTTCAAGCTAAGATTGGTAAATTCTTCCTTAATTTACAAACATTTCTACCATTCACCCACACTAAAAAATTCCTCAACGAAAATGTTTAAGTCAGTTATAATATTGTTAAAATATAGACAAATATATTTCATAACATAACACTAATATCAAATAAGAAATTGGTCTACATAAACAACATCTGTCACCCAACTAATAGCAAACATGACCCTTCTAAAAAAAAAAGCTGAAACTGCATAAAAAATAAAACCTCGCCAATGAATGGCCAATGCATGTCAAAATTATTGTTTATAGACCTTGAATTATTCGGATGGTAATGATGTTAAATTTTGTGTTGAAAGCACTTCCAAAAGGTACAAGATAAGATTTAACAGTCACATGTTGTCTTTATAAAACAGTTAATATAGCAAAATGACTGTTTTATCCATACATTAGTGGAAATTAAAAAAATCAATTATTACCAGGAATATCATGGCTAAATCCAAAACTTACAAAGGAAAAGGTTCTCAATGTAATCAATGTCTTTAAAAAAATTTGTCTTCTTAAACCATATCAATAAATCTAATAAATATCTTAATAAAAGGTGATTTAATGACCACATGCTGTCATAGAAAAAAATAATGTTCCAATTCTTAAAACCAAGATGATGTGCATATGATGTACGTTCACCACATTATTTCTTTCTGTCTTTCTTTCCCCCTTAAATATTACTTTTAATAATTAGGAATTAAAACCTCTTTATTTTTGGTTCCTACATTGTTTAATTTTTATTCTAAACTTTTACTTTATAATTTTAATTTTAATTTTAATTTTACTTTGTTTAATTTTTTTTATTTACACGTAATATTTAAATTGTTACGTTTTATTTTTTTATTTACACGTAATATTTAAATTGTTAACATTTTATTTACACGTAATATTTAAATTGTTAACATTTTATTTACACGTAATATTTAAATTGTTAACATTTTATTTACACGTAATATTTAAATTGTTAACATTTTATTTACACGTATTATTTGAATTGTTAACATTTTATTTACACGTAATATTTAAATTGTTAACATTTTATTTACACGTAATATTTAAATTGTTAACATTTTATTTACACGTAATATTTAAATTGTTAACATTTTATTTACACGTAATATTTAAATTGTTAACATTTTATTTACACGTAATATTTAAATTGTTAACATTTTATTTACACGTAATATTTAAATTGTTAACATTTTATTTACACGTAATATTTAAATTGTTAACATTTTATTTACACGTAATATTTGAATTGTTAACATTTTATTTACACGTAATATTTGAATTGTTAACATTTTATTTACACGTAATATTTAAATTGTTAACATTTTATTTACACGTAATATTTAAATTGTTACGTTTCATGATTCAAGTTCCTTCGATTTCTTCTACATGCATTTTTACATTTTTCATATTTTTTTATAATTTTATTTTTTTATTTAAATTTGTAACCTTACAATGTTCAAATTTTTAATCTTGTTATTAAAAAAACAGAAAACTAAATTTATACGATTTAATTCCCATGAACATCGAGTGAATTTTATTCAAGGCTATTTAAATGACTATTTGAAATATGCACCTGACGATTGCCTAACGCATGAAAATCTAAGGCGTGTTACAGACGTAGGATAATATATATATATCTAATAACATTTATAAAACACAGATATGTTCATACATTAAGTCAGTTTTATTAACACCTGAATATAATGCTATATATAATCTTCACGTTCTCTCCGCCCATGTATCTGTCATTGCACCTGCTTTCTCAGCTTTCTATTGTTCCTTTCTAACTAGCTTGTACCCCTCAGTCTTTTCTAATTAATCTTTCTACATTTATGTAACCCCCTGCACATCAGTGGCGTTTCTGCCTTGCTCGGGGTGAAATGATTAAAAAAAAATATATATATATGCACCCTCATATGTATTTTTTTTTTTTTTTTTTTTTTAATCATTTCACCCCGAGCAAGGCAGAAACGCCACTGATGTGCAGGGGGTTACATAAATGTAGAAAGATTAATTAGAAAAGAGTGAGGAGTACAAGCTAGTTAGAAAGGAACAATAGAAAACTGAGAAAGCAGGTGCAATGACAGGTACATGGGCGGAGAGAAAGGGAAGGTTATACAGGGGAGGGGAGAGAGCTAGAGGCCAGTGGTTAGTAGGTGAGTATTAACTTTGCTTTTAAATTTCTGGAGGTCGTAGCCGTCAGGAAAGCAAGAATACGGGAGTGAGTTCCACAGGCGGGAAGTGCGAGAGAGGAAGCTGCTGGAGTAGAATTGTCGTCTGCGTTTGGCTAACCTGACTGTGAATGGGTGGGACCCAGTTGCCAGTCTGGTTGAACGGGTAAACACCTGTTGAGGAGGCATCAGTGACTTAAGCTCATCCGAGCAGAAGCCATGAAGGTATTTATAGAAGAGACAGAGGGAGGCCACATTTCGACGATGGGAAAGTGGCTGCAGACGAGTCGCCAGATCAGAACCTATCACATTACAGACTCTCCTTTATTTATTAATTTATGTCAACACACACATATATATATATATTTATATATAATGTTCCCTCAGCATTTGTGGTCTCACTGTATGGCGATCTTAATATACATATATATATATATATACATATTCATCCGCAGACAGATCTTTTTTACTGTAGCACAGCACATAAGTACGGTTAGACAGCCGATTGCTTTTTACTCAAAATTGAAACCCGACCGAATTGGTGTCAGTCGGCGATTTTACCTCTGAGCTACGGACGCTTGGTAGAAGGAGGTAGACATTTTAGTGTGTATATTATCATTTTACGTGTCCAAAAGCTGATAGTGTTCTAATTCATTGTTGAATAAACGATGCGTAGATGCCAGAGTAGCTACTGTTTTTCAAAGTTTACCATTCTTCAAGAGTGCTCAATCACAGTGTGACAGCGTATATATATATATATATATATATATATATATATATATATATATACAGGATTTAATATCATGGAAAGTTTAAAAAATAGCCGAAAATCCGCGGAGATTCGAAAATCGTAAAAATATGTCATTTTATTGTATATAACCATAACATTTATTTTTCCATCGGGAAAGGTATGAAAAACAGTTAAAATCAATAAAAAACATAAAATATATAAATTATAATGCATATTGCACTATTTTACGAAAAGGAAAAATCATACATATTAAAAGCAGTTCCGCAGCTGACAAACACAATGGGTCTCGTCTTCTCACGTAGTCTCTAACTAAGAGAGTCCTTACAGAACTCGCTGTAATATTTCAGTTTATGAATCTTACTAAATATTTACGTAGCAAAATAATTTTTTCTAACTCATGTGTCTGTTTCACATTTTTCAAATACGTTTACGTTACGTCATGTTCAACATGTAAACCGTTATATTACTATATATTTTCATAAATACGAACGTCTATATATATATATATATATATATATATATATATATATATATATATATATACATTGTCATCCGCAGACAGATCTGTTTCGCCGTATCACAGCTCATCAGTACGGTTAGACTCCGATTGCTTTTTTACCCAGGATTGAAATCCGACCGAAATGGCGTCAGTCGGCGACTCTACCCCTGGGCTATGGGCTTTTTAGCGCATATCATTATACGCCCTCAATAGCTAGAGCGTTCTAATTCATTTCACTGAATGAGCGATGCGTATATATATATATATATATATATATATATATATATATATTCAATTTCTCTTAATTGCAATTCAGAAAATAACATTACATAATAGAAATATTTCTTTTTTTTTTGTTAATCCAGTTCATTTAATACTGGATATTAATCTAGATTTGAATCTATATTTATTCATTCTCAATCGACTAAAAGACGCGTAGCGTCTTTATTTTATGGGGAATAATTACATTAAAATTCTACGGAAAAATTAACAAAATGATTAAGCAAATTTAAAACTAAATGTAAGATTAAATAAAATACAATTAAAATAATACAAAAAGAAATATGGAACCGGAAGAAGTAATTAAACTAGTAGGAATGGAATAACTTTTTGAATTATCATTAAAAGTTCACGAGAAAATATTTCCCTTTTATTTTTTTTAAATTATTTTACACATTTCACTTGAGTAAATTTCCAAAATTGTTTATAGACTTAAGTATGGATGCATGAGAACACAAAAACGGGCAAAGTAATGATTCTTGCCACACATACAACAGGCAGAGACACAAAATAGAAAAATCTGCGCCTAGAAATATTACGGAATATCAAATATAGAAATTGAAATATCCCATCAAATGTTAAATGAAGACATCATAAGAAAAATTTGATTAAAATATTATAGATAAGATTAGCACGGCCATTTACAGATTTTTAAATCACTCCATATATATACCCTTATAATGAAATAACTATATGTTCCTTTTTATATATTAAGTAGAATCTTATACTGTAAGAAGAATTTTACGAAAATAAGTTTTCAGTTTGTCATATTTTTTCATAAAATAGTGCCTGTGTTTTTGCGCGTGCGCGCACGTTTGTGTGTGTGTGTGTGTGTGTGTGTGTGTGTGTGTGTGTGTGTGGAATACGATATATATTTATATGTCAGGAATCATTTTAAGCAAAAAATATGAGAAAATGTAAGGGATGAAATTAGATCTTTAGGGCATATTCGGACTAATGTATATTAAAATGATGTTTACGTAGGAGCGACTACACATGTGCACGAAGTAAAAGAATTTTATTTATTTTAAATGTATATTTTGGGTATACAGTCTCGCCGATTTTATTTCGTTTTTTCTTTTACATTTGCTCCTGTTTCCATGACTTTTTTAATTAGATATCCTACCCTATAATAGATCTACCAATGAATGTGAAATGAAGAAAAACGTGAAAGTAAATTTACTGTAAATGATTAATTGGTTACATCAATTTTTATATACTTTCGTTGTAATAATATTCTATTTCTTTCAATTAGAGGGTTTTTTATTTTAAATCAAAATTACGCCTAGTTTGTTTACGATAAGTAAAACATGTAATTATATTATTTTAACAAATAACAAACCACGTCAACCAAAATAACAGTTAGAATAATACAATAAACTATTCATATTGTAATAAACTACTTACAATGCATCACTTACCTGTATGTATAAAATATCCAGCAAAAACACAATGCAAATTGCCTGACGATTACGTTTATCATGAAACAAATGTGGCCTTTGGTGGTCAACTTTAATATCCATTTCTATATTTATGTGTCTGTGCGATAGATTTATCGACCGATATCATCTACATATACTAAAAGAACCACAAAGCATTTTTCAAGACCAAGGTGATGCTAATATGATAAAGTAACTGCCTGCTTCACCTAAAAGTTTTGAATAAATAAGACTGGAGTATAATAAACGTAATTGTAAATCTTGCTTGGGAATTAAGTTTGTCTAAATGCAGATAAATATTTTAATTTTATCGATTGGTCATATCAGGATAATAGGGAGGGTTCTCAAACACTTTAAAGTTACAATCACACATAAAAGTGGTTAAAAACAATGACGTGTACTAAAAATGTTCTGGTCATGTGACCTTGACAGTCTTTCATAACTTCCTTATAAATTTGGCATAGCACATTCTATCTACATTGTTGCACTTTTGAATATAATCAATAATCACAATTCAGTTTGAATCTTCCAAAACTTAGGTTATTTTTCCTTCCTTGCAGAGGGTTACGAGGGATTTTTCCACTGCATGTATTTCTCTTAGTCTCTTGCTCAAAGTGAGGAACCCAACACTCATCCTGCGTTTGGACACAGAAACGAGCTGTATTTGCCTCAAATAATGTCAAGTTCTTCCGTATCTAATATTCTCTGGTGAGCATTTACTCAGGTGTCAGATGACGTGGCACTCACCAAACAGAAACACTTGTCATTCCAGTACATTTTGCAGTACTGTTGCTCACTAAGTATCCTGGTAAAAGTATTGATGGAATGATTTAAGCACTATTACTATAAAATAAATACCTGTCTTTAACAATGTAGGTAGACATAAGAGGTAGTCCTTTTCGAAGAAATCGCGCATTCATGATTGTCGTTATGAAAACAAAAAACATATCCTGGTAATTTTTCCTTTAATAATTGATTTGTGTTTCTTTAAGCTTGTGAATCCTTTAATAGTTCTTCCAATTTCAATGAAACAAACATTATTTCAATACGTTACAAAATGAAACTTTTCGAAAATCAAGAAAATTTATGTTTGCAAACATATTTAATTCAGTTATTTGACAAAAATTATAAAGAAAGATTATTTTAGATGTTTTTTTTAATTTTAATCAGATTTGAAATTTAACAGATATACTGAGAAAACAAATTTATTTCAAAATTTACATCATAGAACTGAAAATAAAATCAGAAGAAAGTAAATAGTTTCTTGCTAACAATTCTTGCTAGCAATTCTTGCTTATTGGTTTATGGTTGAATTTTATACTCATTACAAATTTAATATGCTAACATAAAATTGAATTGTACATATTTATGAAGCTAGAGGTTGTTCTTTTGTAGCTGTGTCATAAAATATACATTTAAATAAAAAATAGATTTCCCATTTATTGTTTTTTATAATAATTTTTCTACCATGCAAGGCAGAACTGCAACTGGTACGCAGGAGGTTACAGTGAGATAAAAAACAACGTACAGGGGGAAGTCGAAGAAAGGATAAGAGAAGGATTGGAGTCAAGGAGATAAGAGATGGCAAATTACATTGTATTTAAACTTTTAGAGATTGTAGCTATCATGGAAACAAGCAAACGGAAGAGAGTTCCACAAACGGCAAGTGCGGGAAAAGAAAATATTACAGTAGAATAGGTGGTTAAACTTAACCAATTCAACGTTAAAAGGGTGGGACATTGATGCCAATAAACTAGCACGCATAAATACATATGATTCAGTGCAGTCGCCATGAAAATACCTGTAGAAAAGACAAAGGGAAGACACATCAAGTCGGTGAGAAAGTGATTGAAGGCGGGGTGACAAGTGAGTATCAATTGCATTGCATATCCTTCTTTGGATTTTGTCGAGAATTAAAATATGAATAACAGGAGCAGCGAACCTGTTATGGCAACAGTATTCAATAAGTGGACTGATGGTAGATTTATAAGATAAATGTGCAAATGGATTCTGACGAAAAGAAACCTCCTGTTTCGACAGACTGTCGCAAACTTCTTGGCAGTAGATGCAGCTCTAGACTCTTTTTGAAAACTTATTACTTTGTTAGAAGTCTACCACAGAAAAGTCCACTGTATTAAATTTCTAAAACAGTTCAATTCTGTGTTGGTTTAAAAGCTTTCAACAGTGTTTCATGTGAGCAACATGATTAATGTTTACCCCGGTGTGGATGTTTGGAGCTTGCATAATATTAAAGTTTCTACCTCCCCATTCTAAATTATGCTTCCCTCCTTTTCACTCTTGTCAGAGTTAGGGCGTCATCTATTAACATAGCAATCATGTCAGCATGAATGTAATTTAAAACTAAAGTTTTTTTTCTGCAAGTTTTTAATAACACCCCGATACCAAATACTGTCAATTTAAGTCGTTATTAGTAACATTTGAAAGCATCTTTGAAGAGTTACATGTCAATTTAACTGGTCGGAGACAATGCGGTTATTAATAAGAGGATTTGGAATTAAGGCATGCAAGACTTGACAGCTCTAGCATTATTCTTTATAATCAGCTAATAAACTTTTCATCCAGCCTCTAACCTGAGAATGAACAATATAATTTTTAATACGAAGACTTGAAATTAATGTACGCAATTTCACAATTCTTGAATCACTTTTTCATAGTCAGCCTATGAGCTTTTCAGCCATCTCTTTTACATGGAATTAAATAATGCAGTTATTAAAAATAATTGTTGAAATTAACGCATGCAATATTTCTCAGCTGTTGTATTAATCTTTAAGAATCATTGTATGAAATTTTCAGTTCAATCTCATACCTGAAAAAGACCAATAAGAAAAGTTGAAATTAATTTATGCAGAATATGTCATCTCTAGCATCATTCCCTCATCATCAGATTATGAACAAAAGCCAATCCTTGTACATGAAAGAAATATTTTTCCATGTCTAAGTTTTCGGAATATTTTATTAAGGTTCATCTTGCCGTATTTTCTAATTTTATTCTTATTTGTTTTTTGTTTTTTTTCAAAAGACAATTTAACTTGGTTATCGACTATTGGGTTAGGGAAGTTATTGTTAATTAGTGGTTCTTTCGGTTCTTTTCAGTTTTTTAAGGCATTAAGCAAGTAAAGGACGTTCAGCGTGCTTCATGCATTAAATTATTTCATAAGCACACTTTCTCTAAACCCTACTTAAAATATCAAACTGCTCTTTCTAAACATTTCTGCGAATTAACAAACAGAAATCACTCTGTACAGATTAAATGGAAGATTATAGGTAATTCTCAAAACATCAATAGCTTCATAAATAGATGAAATTTATGCTTAGATGAAAAAAATAGAATAATTAAATTCAAAAACAATAGTCAACTATTAAACAAGAGAAATGAAATCAACTAAAAATATTGCCATAAAAAAATTAAATTACTTGTTAAACAGAATTTTATGTTTACGCCACTCTGTTTATACATGTGAGTTGTTTTTATTTTATGTTCATAATTTATTAGTAAATGTTCGTATTGAGGTTGAAATTTGCTATGTATTTGATATATATGCCTCTATATGTGTAGAACAACATTGTCATATATGTAACTGAAGTTAGGCATAATTTTTGATTTGTATACTTGTGTTTACAAGTGTTGGTACTTGAATATATATGATCCCACTAAAGCACTTATAGTTTCTTTTCATTTGTTTTAAATAATCCTTTTTACACTTTTGTGTACTAAGCAAATTGTGATTGATATTTCTTATGTATTTCACATATATTTCTCTATATTTGTGTAACACTTTGTCTTATGTGTGTAATTGAATGTAGGACCTTTCTACATATATATATATTAAGTTTGTTTAGTTACTTTTATATATATATATATATATATATATATATATACAAATGCACACACACACACATATATATATATTTATATACATATGTTTTAGTTAATTTTGTGTAGACGCGTATATATCTCGTATTCATAGGTGAGTGTGTGTGTGTGTGTGTGTGGTTGTGCGTGCGCGTGTGCATACGTAGTCGTGTGAATGCGTGTACGTGTGTGTGGGTATTAGTTTATGGTCACTCATTTTACCCAATAAATTCTTCTCTCCTAACATTTGATACATTTATAAGATAAAATAAAATATTTATATTATTTTTTATATTTCTTGAATTCCCCATTTGATGAAAATTTTGGGGATGTTCTAAGAAAAACTAAACCAAACCAAATCATGGTCTGATGAGTTGACAATATTAGCTTGTCGAAATAGATTGTAATTTATAACCATTTTAGATTATGTGTTTATATATATATATATATATATATATATATATATATATATATATATTATATTGATTGCTCAATACTTAGTTTTTGGTCCTGATAGAGTTAGACAAGTACACATTTATATTAAAAAATGTTCGATAAATCATATTGTAGAACTTTTGAATATTTTCTATTTTTAAACGAGTTATTTCGCTACCCAGGTTTAGTGTAATCTGGTGACTTTTAATAACTGATTATACCTTTTACCATTTTTCTTTTTAAAAATGCTCTTTTTTTTATAAGCATTTCACCCCGAGCAAGGCATGTCACTGCAACTACTGCGCAGGGGGCTACATAGAGTAAAGAAAGGATGATTAAATATAGGAAATGTCCGAGGGTGGGTGATAGGCCGGAAAGGATACCGAGAATGAGGGTTGGGTAGATGAGAGTGTTCTGAGAATAATTGGGAGTTAGTGTGATAGGAGGTGTCTATTGACCCTACATTTAAACACTTGAAGATAGTAGCTGTCGGGAAAGCAGACTTGTGGAAGGGAGTTCCACAGGCGGGAAGCGCGAGAAAAGAAGCTGTTGGAGTAGAATTTACGGTTACATCTTATCTGTTTAAAGGTAAAAGGGTGGGACCTAGTTGTTATCTAGTATCTCGTGTAAATTCGTGCTTAGGCGGCACCAGTGCTCTGAGTTCATCGGAGCAGAAGCCATGAAAGTACTTGTAGAAGAGGCACAGGGAAGCCGCATCACGCCGGTGAGAGAGTGGTTGCAGCCGGTCTGCCAAGTCAGTATCAACCACGTTACAGATCCTCCTTTGTATTTTGTCAAAAAGCTCAAGGAGAGCAGCAGGGGCACCCGACCAGATATGGCAGCAATATTCAATACACGGGCGGATGGTAGATTTGTAGCAGTGTTTTATTTGTGCGTTCACGTGGCAGGGTATATATATATATATATATATATATATATATATATATATATATATATATATATATTACTTTATAACTTGTACAAAATACAAACTCCAAAACATTTGCACATTTTGTTTCGATATTGAAAGGCCAATGTCTCATCAGCAAGTTAATGATAATCATTATAAATTAAAAGATTAAGATGATAATTAATAAAAAATATTAATCTGTCTATTTTCCTTTTGAGCACTGTTATAAATTAATGTTTTGAACGTTGCCATTATTTTCTTTGTTCTCAATCATTCATTCATTCATATATATATATATATATATATATATATATATATATATATATATATATATATATGGGATAAAGAAATAAGGTTGTCCCAACGAGAGAAATTAGTATAGAATAAAAGTGTCAGAAGCCGTGAACGTTTTCTTGAAAGTAATTATACATGTTATGATACATCAAGTGTCAATTGTATTTGTGACGCTACACGTTTTTCGAGGCTAAAATTGACTCTCTTTAGGCGAAAAAATCTGGTTTTTCCTGTGAGTTCCTTTTATTTTTGATCGCGAGCTTGTTGTTTTATAAACAAGTAATGAAAAAAATAGGAAAATAAATAAAATCAGTAAAACAAAATAAAATAAGATACGAAATAAAATAAATTCAATCAAATATTGGCACGTTGAATGGTCTGTTTAACCACATCAGCATGTATCTGAATGGATAAACAGATAAATAAATAAACAGATGAATGAATCAAGTGTTTATCCAAATTTGAAGTGGTTTTGGTCTGGGGTGGCCTTTTTAGTGTGTTACAATTATATACTAGTCGCTTTAGCTTATCTGATAATCGGTCATTTGGTTGTTCTTTATTGCTTTGACGGTGTTTCGAATATGGCGTGTGTGTGCATGCGAGTGTGTGTGTGTTTGTGTGTGTGTATGTGTGTGTGTCTGTGTTTGAGAGCGTTTTTTATTTCTTACGTCTGTATATTTTGGATTTGTTTTTATGGGTCGTCTGGTTTTTTGTTACTGTTTGCGGTAATGTTTTGAGTTTGGTGTGTGTGTATGTATGTGGGTTGTGTATGTGTGTGAGTATGTATGCGTGTTTCTGTGTGTTTTTCGGTGTGTGTATTTTTCATGTTGTTTTGTTGAGCGAAGTCTTTTATTTTTTTAAATCTTTCTTTCTGCATTATTAATATTTCATAATCTGTGTTTTAATATAATGGTATGACACTATGTATGCCATCACTACATTCATGCAGATGTTGGGAAACATATAATTTTCTCTTACGTAATAACTTTATATTGCTTTTATGAAGGGAAATTCTATTGTTCAAGCATTGTGTCGCTCCTACGTATATATTTGCGCATTTGTCGCATTTTAGAGCGTAAATTACATTTTTCGAGTTGCAGCTCAGATCCGATTTTATTTCGAATGTAATTGCGTTTTCGAAATGGAAGTGTTTTCCTTCTATTATTATGTTGCATACTCCACATATTATTTTGTTGCCTTTTGTGAGCCCTCTGTGTTGTGTGTTGTTGTTCGAATTTCGATGAGGTTAAGATGTCTTTTAAATTTTGGGGCTGGCGTTTGCTGTTAATTATTTTGGTTGTCTTTAAGATTTCTTTTACTTTTCATTATTGTTGAGTAATTCCATGTGAGTTATGATCTTTGTGAATAATTCTGGATTGTTTTTTTGTGAGTGGAAACGTATGCTAGAATGTTTTCTTCTTTTTTGTGTTTTTCTTGTTGTTCGTTTTGTTTTTGGATTCCGGAGGGATTCGAATGATATTTATCCTGCGAGTTGAAAACCCTTGTTTATTAGTGATGTTGGGTATCCTCTCATTTGTAATGTTTTCCGTAATTCTTCTAGGCGTATTTTATGGAAGATTTTGTCAGCTTGTAATGCTTGAACAATAGAATTGTTCAAGCATTATAAGTTCAACAATATAGTGCCATACCATTATATCAAAACACAGATTATGAAATATTAATAATGCAGAAAGAAAGATTTATAAAAAAATAAAAGCCTTCGGTCAACAAAACAACATGAAAAACACACACACACTGTTAAACATACAGAAACACGCATACACACACACTCATACACAACGCACATATATACACACATACCAAACATAAAAGATAACCCCCAAACAGTAACAAAGAACGAGATGACCGATAAAAACAAATACAAATAATACAGACGAAATAAATAAAAAATGCTCACACACACACACACACACACACACACACACACACACACACACACACACACACACACAATGGTGTGCAGCAATATGAAACAATTTTTGTGTTATATGATGAAATTTGTTTGACCTTGAAAAATAAAGCGTCATATGTGATTGCATCAGATTGTTATCCCTCCCAGACACTATTATTTTGACTTTCAATTAATTGTCTCACGTCCATTGTCTGTGATGGGCGTTGCTCCAAGAAAGCGTAAAAAAATTATAATGTTGCACGAACACACTGGCATCCATGCAGAGAGCTGATGGAGAGTGTTGGTTTGAGTCTTTCAACTGTCTGTCTTGTCATCAAGGCGAGGAAAGAAACTAGATCCTTTAATCCATAAAGATGTAAACAGCTGGAAGAGAAAAACAACGTCAAAAGATGACGTATACGCGATCAGGGAAAGTGTGAAAGATCATAGTAAGATGTTACTGGTTTTGTTTCAAATCATTTGCACAAGGGCGCTGATGCCAATCTAGTAACACGGTTTACTTCACGTCGACGGGGCATCAGGGTCAAAAAATTCACCATAGCAAAAAACATGAAATTATTTGCAGAAATATTTAGCTCATACATGAAATAAACATTATTTATACATTTTGCAATTGTATTAGTGTGAACCAGAATCAATGGTATTTTGCAGTTGGATTGCCGATTGAAGTTATTATTAATTATACATATAGTAAGAACTTACGTCAAAATTAAAGTACATATTTGTTTTCGCATGAAATAAATTACTAGCAAAATGTCAACAAATAATAAAAAACATATTTGTGAATTGCAAATAAAAGTTTTCGATAGAAAAACGAAAAGTTTCCCTAAAAATAAAATTATTGTGTATTTTTTTTTTTTTTTGTAAGGAAAGCATTGACTGATATGATTTTATGGCTTATCAAACATTTGGAAGTTATTTAAAACCAGAAAATATTTTTTAGAATCTAAGAAGTTTTTGGAGTATAAAAATAAATAAATCATACATACTGTACTAATTAATTCAAAGCTAGAAGGAGAAGTGTTGAATGAATACCTCCTTCAAGGGGTTTTGTTCATAATTGAACATCACAACCCTGAGTGAAATTTGAACTTATCTCTCCAAATTTCCAATTCCGAGTCTTTGTTCATTACACCTTTCGCATCTCCTAACTTACAACGTCTAGTATTCTCAAGCAATCACCAATCTAGGTAAATGAGCACCCTCTAAGTTGCTTAACATTAGTGCTGCTACGAGACCCGGCGTTTCAACCTGTTATTGCAAGATATCACTAGTTTAGGTAGTAACAATATTTACAGAATAGCTTTTTTTCAGAAAAACGGCTTCCCGATACTTCTAATAAGTATGAACACACTTCTTTTATGTCTTCATTACATTAATCAAAATAAGCTACTGAGAAGAACTGATGGAATTTTCAATCGCTTTACACGACAGAAAATTCACTGGGCATAGGTTGTTGCTGAATACCCCTTTATAACTCATGACTAGCAAAAGAAGCTTCACGCAAGAAATAAGAATAATATTCCCCAGTGATTATAATAAAATGTTTTCGGTTCGAAACTCCTACCACTTGAAGAAGACCGGAGGGTCCAACAGCCAAAACTTCGTACAAATAGCAACATATAACAGGTTCGGCCGGCTGGCTGGCTGACACATCTCACGGAAAACAATTATGATGATGACCGGATCCTGTTTCAGGGTTGCGCTGTCAAATACTGCGCCAGTTTTGACGATGCTCTCAAGTCGCTAGTCTTAATGGTTTCGTCAAAGTAGCTGGTCTTCGGGTCGTCGCTTACAACGGTAAACTTTCCTGACCACGCTGTGAATTTTGATCTCAGGAAAGATACGCTGAAAACCCGGTAGCAGTTTCTCTACCACCTCAAACCAGACCGGACACACGTGTACACTTGTACTGATAAAATAAAACACGGCACAAAAAAATAAATAAATAAAATAAAATAATAATTTTGCAAATGCCTGGATAAGTTGCTGAAAAGTCTTTATATATATAAAAAATATATTTAGCAATGAAGCAGAATATACAGTCGTCGAATTCAATTTTCACGACGGAGCGAAAGTTTTCGTTTAGAATAATCAGAGGTTTCAATTTTCCCGAATTAAAAAAAAAAGTCTTTTTAGAAATCCTTGCCGAAGCCTACCGGAAACAGCCGAAGTGGGATCTCTGTGCGGCGGTGTTAAATTCGTTTTGTCTCTTTAGCTCGGCAACGAAAAATCTCCATTCAACTATTTTAACACTTTCTCGCCTCATTCTGTTCTATACATATTCAGCCAGGACTCTATCGGAAGCGCATTATTCGACTTTAACTCTTTTATGTCGGTCGGCGGCAGGCTTTTCTACGTTTCTTTACATCTTCAGCCAGAAGATTTATGGAGGGCGACCAATCTGTCGGTCGTGGCTCCCTTTTGGGAACACTTTTCACTTAGTCGTTACATCTCGACTGCAACTCCAACTTAATTAACTTTCTTCGGTCTAGATTTTGTCCCAGATTATTTTGGGAGATGCAGATGAACCCCGAGTGTCTGTTCAAATCAATCCTTGACCAATGGGATTACTTCCAGCCTCACATTTCGAGGTGAGGGTTATGCACTCCTTTGGTCCAACTACTGAGATAACAATATTTCCTCTGACTTAATTTCTTTTCATTTTTTTCTACTTGATTCAACAGATTACGTCAGCAAATGTATCTTTTAGCTTGGAAATTTTAATTCCAGTCAGATTCATGATTCCTTTTTATTCCCATAGTTAAAGCTTTAACCTTCTTAATCTCATCATAATTCCTTGACAATCTTGTTTTGACTACCGCTATTTTTCACTTCCACCGGCCGAAAACCCCAAAGCTTCTGATCAACTTTTGAATAAACAACGCCAAAATATATTTTTCCTTTCTATTCTCTTCAATTTTCAGCTAGTATTGTTCTCAGATTTTACAAGTTTTAAAATAAATCTTCTGTTAAACTCGGCTCATATCGCGATTAACATAAACTGTAAAATCATCAATACGACTAATAATAATTTCTCTCGCTCCGTCGTATTAAATCTAGAATTACATGTCTGTCTTTTCATGCAATGTTACAAGGCAATCTTAAACAAGGCAATTACATGTTACATAATTATCTTAAGTAGGGCAATTACGGGTTACAGATAAGGATAATAGTTGGAATAATGCAAATAGTGTATTTTCATACTGTACACCATTTCCCTCTTATCATTTTTACGACATTTTGTTTGATGAAATACTTGTCGCACTACCTCACCTTTCCTACAGGCGAAACATTTCTAGCCTCTCAAACATTTGCTATTTTCATGCTCAGGCAAACTAAATAATTGATTCTTCCAGTTCAGACCTTCACACCTTATATCCGACAGGCTTAGTCGACTCTTCCTCATTTCTACTTTGTTCCATTAGGTGATTATTCGTTCCCTAGAATAGTTACATTATGGAACGGAGATACAGAGATGATTCTTCCCCTATCATTACTTCTTGACATCCAGAATCAACCGATATATATTCTCCATATCCTCATAAAACGTACACCTTTCTCCCTCTGTATGAATTTACAACAACCCCATTTAGCACACCTCAACTTGGAGTAGGTCTTGGACTTTGTATTTGGGGACATCAACAAGAAAAAAAGCTGAATGTGTGGAACCTCGAGTGAAGATCGAAATCACTACTTAGTTGTTCGGACAAGCTTGCTAAGCATTACACGAAATCACTTTGCCCACTAAAATATGAGTATAGTGATTTTCAAAGTGTTGTTTAGATGTGACACAAAGTATAGGGGAATCTAATTAGGATTGCTTTTATATTCAAAGGTAATTTATCTCTTAAGAGAGGTTTGCTTACCACTACACCTCGTCGAAGTGCATCTAAAAACACGCTTATGGAGACGACAGAATGTAATTAAATTCACTAGGCATGTCTAAAACAGCGGGTGTTAATGTAGGTGTGTATGTAAGTGTGTACGCCCATGTTTGTGTATGCGTGTGTGCGTGCTTGCATATGACAATGTATTCTGCATGACCAATATGATAAAAAATACAAATTTTCTATTTTATTGGTTAGAATATTTCAAGAACTTTATCTTCCAATTATTTATTCCGATTCTTAATCCACGTATCAAAGTTATGCATCCTTCTATGTTGTGTTATTTTTGTTTTTATGTCACTCTCAAATGCGTTTTCTTTGAATGCCAGCTAGAAATATTGCGAAGGATTCAACCAACTACAAACGGTGTCGATAAAACTCCACCCTTTATAGATCCATGTTCGAAATTTTATCTCCTTCAATTCTAACAAAGAATAACCCAAAAGGCATAACATCATCGTAATAAAATAATAAAAAATACAAAAAAACAAATCACTACTAATCATATCATCCTACACATTATTTCTGAAAAGATTAGATATTGTTAAACAAACTCTTGTCAATAACGGATCGCCTAACTGCGAACAAATAAAAACTTCCCTAAAAATACAAAACTGGAATAGTAATCAACAAAATAATCATAATAAAAATAAACATTTCTATTGTAAGCAGATGCAGCGTAATTAAAGAAATGAGATAGCAATTAAGAATACATTACGTAAGAATATATCACCTCCAGATATAATAAATGTATACGATTAATTACCTATTAGAATAAAACGATATCATTTTATTGTCACTAAAAACCAGACCTCAAAACTCATTATACATTTCCAACGTAATGTACAAATATTTATGCCTCACAGGACGCATTCCAGAGTAGATTATTGAGAGAAAGAAAAATTTTGATGGAAAACAAAGAAGAGACAATTGGATTGTTATATGATGTGTATTCTTCAATATGGCAGTGAATACTGGACAATCTCTTTAAACATAAGAGACAGACTTGAAGCAACCGAAATGTGGTTATAGAGAAGGATGCTAAGGATAGCATCGACCGAACATTTGAACATCGATGAGTTTTTGGAGAGAATGGAAATGAAAAAGAAACATCAGAAAAAGACAGATGAAGTTTCGGAGACATAAAATCAGGAAAGAGGAAATAAAGAATCTGATACGAACAGGTCAAATAGAGGAAACAGAGACGGGGTAAACCAACGTGTATTTGGTGGGCTTGAGAGGGTGAATTTGTAGATCGAGGTTTTAAAGGTGTAAAAAGAGAAAGCGTGTTAGGAGCGAAAAGAGAGAGAGAGAGAGAGAGAGAGAGAGCGAGCTGAAGGGAAACATCACATAGAAAAACAGCATTCTTTCGTGGATTAGTTATCCGTTTATAGGACCGAAATACAATTCAATCTCTGTTTAAAATCTCTTGCAATGAGTTTTATAATTTTCGAGTAAATCGTATTTAATTTATGTTAGTGCGATTACACATCCGCACGAAGGAGGAACGCTGGTAATTATTTTATTCATTTTTTAAAAATTAGCCCATTCATTTTATATTCTTTGCATTTTTTTCTATCACTTTGTAAGATGGTATCTCACACTATAATAAAAAACAAAGATCTACCAGGAATGGTGATATGTCATAAGAACCAAAGTGCAAATATACTCTACGTGTAAAACTGATGCGTTTGGTTCATTGTTTTGTAAAATTCTCTTTTGTGAATCTAAATAAAATATACATGGACACAAATAGACTTTGCCAACATACGAATATTGGTAAGAAATAAATTTTCTACCCAAAGTTCATTTTCGACAGAAATTGTTAGTTACTTCATATATATAAATATATATATAATGTTCAGTTGTGATAATGTTTACCGCCAAGGTTGCTGGTTTTCAGTGGTTTAACTAATAAGAAATGTATTTTGGAAAGCTGGTATTTTATGAAAAATTCTCGCTATAGATAAAGCGTTGATAAATACAAAGAGTTTGTCTTTTTCACTGAGCACATTCATGTCCACTTCTAAGTTTCGTGAGAACATTGTCATAATGTTCTCGCTCGTTACACACACACACACACACACACACACACACACACACACACACACACACACATGTATATATATATATATATATATATATATATATATATATAGCGCAATGGGTAAGTCGTGGTCATTTTATATCATTAATTTTCCGCATGCCAGGTGATGTTGTTTTTCTGTGCACTGCATAGTAGGGTCAGTTGGGAACCGGCTGTGAGAACAAAATCACCATGATGCAATTCATTCAGCCAGAATCATGGAAACGGCCTGTTGTAATTTTTAGTGCAAGCACCTGAAGCTCCAGTACGAACGTTTTGGAGCGTTTGGGTGTAAATCCGATGAAAGTGCAGAAAATTCTAAGGAGTTGGATGTATCTGATGAGGATTACGAAGCTACGGCGTTTTGCAAAACTCACATTGATAATTCTGATAAGAAACAAACTCCCGAATTTAGTGATAACCTCAGAATAAACACGGAGACCTACAATCATTGAGGATGTGGTACTGTCTTGGATAATGAGAATGGCCGCTGGGAAACACTACGTCAGGCAACTAGAACCGGAAACATGGCGCACAAAAAAGAGAAACATGTCATAGCTGTCAGACAATTTCTGGGACCACATCAACCCTAAAAATTGGACACTAAATTCCCAAGACTTCGCCACCTTTGATTATTATATGGAAGGCACAGTTGAACTCCAGACGAACTAAACCACTTGTAACACCAAAGATGAACTGATATCAAGAATTATGGTAGCGCTCATCAACTTAAATAAGGGATAAAGAAACCGCCAGAAAGAGTTACAGGAAATTCAAAAGTAGTCTTGAGATGGCGATTATATTTAATAAATTTATTCTTTGGTATTTCAAGATGTCTTTAGTAATCCCAGTAAATATATCTGTTACAATATGATATATATATATATATATATATATATAGATAGATAGATAGATAGATAGATAGATAGATAAGAAGAGACTTGAATAGATAGATAGATAGATAGAAATAAATAAAAAGAGAGAGAGGAAGGGAAGGAGTGAGACACACACAAATATATATATATATATATTAAAAAATCTACATATTATGCTACGTCTATAGAATGAAGTGGAGTTTCATCCACTGTACAATATGCACACACACACACACACACACACACACACACACACACACAATATATATATATATATATATATATATGTATGTATATATACTAGCATCATAGCCAGGCATTGTCCGTGCAACTCAGAACATTTTAATAGTAGGAGAAGATGCCAATGGGAGGAGTAGATGAAAATCATTTACATACTGTTGATTTCCTGCATGAAATATTTAGTAACAAAAAAAAGCTTTTTTTTTAATTTTATTTTTTGAAGTATGAAATGTTAAATCTGAAAAAATAAAAAAGTTTTAAATAATTAAATAATTAACCATTGGCACTTTTTTTACATATTTTTTTTTACACACATTTTTTAAAAATATTTCTTTTGTTTCAAAATTACGGGGAAAAATATTCACATTTTTTTTTACCAAATTAATTTTTAAAACGTCGTAATAAAAATTAAATATAAAGGATCATTTAAAAAAAAATAACTAATACTTAGTCGCGTTTGATACGCGCGATTTGATTTATGTGACGTAATTCAGCAAACTTCTTAGATCTTAGATGTTTTATGGAGCAAATATAAACAATCGTTTCCATTAGCAAAAAAGTGCGAAAGGAAAAATTGCTGAACTTAAAACTCAAAAGGTATGTGTCGACCTGGCTTCCCTGTATATATGTGACCCTAGAAACTTTGAATGGCGTAGCTTAAAAATGTAGACGTGCATAAGGAACAATCAAACAGAAACTCACAGATTGCCTTTTATATACATAGATATTACGTTTTTTGGTATTTTTCTGTTTTGGATCTGCGTCACCAAATTGTTTTGGCAAATCTTAACGCAAATCTTCGTTACCAACTTGTTGGGTTGTTGTGGTGAAACTTCGCCGCAAAGTCATAGTGACCCTGTTTGTATTAAGACACAGAACAAAGAAGGTAGGTTCAAAACAGTGTATTAGTATAACAAGAACATAGATACAAACGCAGGTGTTAGTAAGAAGTAAATAGAAATAAATTCGAATGGTACAGTTACGCTGCTTATCGCCTGAATCGTAGCTGGGTTTTTAATTGCGTAAGAGTTGCCGTCAACTGCTTACTCCAGGTAATTATATAGTAAGAGGAAGAGTTCATTCCACGTAGAAGAGCATCATAACATAACATAAAGTGACCTCCCTTATAATTTATATATAAAATGTACCACCACCTTTATATAAATATATACATATGCATATATGTATGTTATAATTCATACGATTTTACTTTCCAATTTCATATTTAAGTTACGGTATGGACCAAATTAATTATACATTTAATAAACTGAAAAAATGGCACCCCAGGTGTATAACAATCTTAATCAACAATAGTATCAACAGCAGAACTTCAAATCTAGAAAAGATTAGTGAATAATATGCATGATTGCGTTCTGCATGAAAGTCCGAGCGGTGCTATGTACGTAGAATAATATGTATACATAATATCTCTGATATATTACGTAATATCTTTGATATATTACATTGAGGACTGCTCTATTAACAACAGATAAATATTTTTATATGAGTGTGTAACTACTTGTGTATACATATGTATACTTATTTATATCCAACATATATACCACAACACGCAGGAATATACGTATATTGTTAATATCAACAATTAACAAATATCATCAGGTCTATAAATGAAATACAATAAAATGTGCAAATATTTTATCACGCGCATTTCATACACTCACAAAAAAGTATGGCCTTGAAAAAACCTGACTCCTGCATTGAAAATCTTTAAAAATTATTAATTCAAATTCTAACACATTTAAATAATTGAAAAATTAAAGTGGAAAAATCAACATATTCATAGCAAATAAATAAAATTTTTGAAGATTCATCTAAAATTAAATGTAAATGAAATATTTAATTCATGTTAAAATAAAGAAAGTCAGTAAGAGTTTAATTCGTGTAACAAACAACGGTTGCCATAATTCAGTAAAAGAGCAAAGGTCTTTGATTATCACTAGAACTGATTAGAGGGATATGTATAATAGCCTGTAGAATTATTGCATATAATAACTCTTTTCAATGCACGAATATGTGTAACTCAGCAGATGTGAATTCATAAGAATATATATATATATATATATATATATATATAATGTGGTACACTTGGTATGTAATCCGGGTAAATTCCAAAGGAACTCGAGAGAACTCAATGTTAAATTCATTTATTTGACAGAGTAATATTTTATATAACGGATTTTTAATTATTGGTTTGGATTATAGATATTTCGCCGCTCTTGTGTTCTTGGTGCGGCTCTTCGGATCCAAATGGTACAACAATGTGTATCTCGATTACCCATTGTTGTCCCATTTGGATCTGAAGAGCCGCCCCAAGAACACAAGAGCGGCCAAATATGTATAATCCAAACTAATAAATATAATAAGTATATATATATATATATATATATATACTTGCTAAGTGGAGCAGCACCTCTCAGATATATATATATATCGTCATCGTCAGCTTCCGATGTGGACTTATTAAACATACTACAGCTTCACTTCAGAAATTTGTATTCATACTTCGTACTAACTGTATTCCTCGATTACTAATCTGCGTTCAGGTTTGTATCTTTACGTTTAGTACACTTATTTTTCAATTTCAAATTCTGGTTATTGTTCCTTTATTTTGTGCGGTTTCCATTCCCGTGATCCAAAATAACTTGGCGACGAGGGATTAGAATTTGAGTCGATCACATCAATGATGAAGACAAGACTCAAAAGAACTCATACAGTGAACAACAAAAATACCCATATTTCCACACACGTCAACCGCAACAATTTAAAAGAATTCGTACAGAAATTAAAAGGAAGATCTGGTTGTATAACATTTTCAAACGAAGTTCACAATAACATAAAGTGATAGAAAGAAAAATTCGTTAAAAGGTATTTGGAAGTCAATATTTTCTCCTCCTCGACCAAGTCACTACAATCATTTGCCGACTAATAATAGAAAGAAAAAATTGAATACAAAAAGCAACGGTAAAAAAAATGAAACCCCTCACGGAAACAAAACAAAAAACGATTGAAGAATTTCAAAAAATAATACTTGAGATGTTAAAAAGAAGTGAAGAGAGACAATTATCATTCGAGGAAAGTTAAATCGAAGTTCAAAGAATAAATGAAGAAAAAAAATTACAAATCCAGGAATTACTACTAAAACTGTTTGTCAACAAACAAGAGAAAAACATTGAATTTTTTTCTCAAGACATAATTTGGAACACTATAGAATCATTTAATTACTCCCGTGAAATTGATAGAAATTTCAGGGACTATTTCAGACGCTATGAAGACATTTTCAACGATGATTACCAAAATTGGACAGGAGTAAAAAAGATAAGGTTATTACTCAGGAAATTTGGTACAGAGGAGCACACAAAATTTGTAGACGACATTCTGCCAAAAAATACAAAAAACAAAAACAAAAAAAACAAAACAAACGAATTGACGTTTGACGAGGCAGTTATATGTACTAAGGAGGTCTTCAGTCCAAAGATTTCACTTTTGCAGAAAAGGTGGAAATGCCTCAACTCCGTAAAAAGCAAAGATACGGATTACTTAACTTCTGCCGCAATCGTTAACAAACATTGCAATGATATATATATATATATATATATATATATCCTTAGATAAAACAGATAGCGATAGTTTAATTAATTTCACGGGTATAACAGTGGACAGTAACGTTGGTTAGATACAGTGACTACAGTGACAGAGTTGTGAGTTCAATTCCTGGCTACCGCAGTAGTGAACAAAAAATTGAGAGTTGAGTTAAAGGAATATATCTGAAAAATCTGGGAGCTGTAACGTGTACAATCTATTCTGTGAATGAAATAAAATATTCGGTTCAATATTCTAATCCCCTGATGTATATCTGTCGTAAATATGGTTGCAAAGATTAAGAAAATAGCCTAAAGAATGTAAATAACTAATTTTCACTAACTTTTGTTAGCGTCTTTAGATATTTGCGCTCGCTGAGAAAGATTGCAAAAAGTATCCATCATCCATTTTCCATTGATGCAATTGCTCTCGGCTTCTACATCAGCCATATACAAAACAACACAAAAATTCATATATAACTGTTAAAACATAAAAGTGAAAAGAAATCCCTTTAATATTTAATATAAATTTCTTTGAAATAATTGCTTTGTGCAGTAATGGTCTTTTCCCAGAATTCCGGCCACATGTAGAATCCGGACTGAAAGTCGTTTTCAGTAAGCGAGTCGAGGAAATTCCACAGTTCGCTTTGGATCTCGGTTAAAGCTTTCGGTCTTTGAAATTTACTACCAGCTTGCCGAATAGATGGATGTCCGCATGTACACTGTCCTTGGGAAAAATCCAATTCTTAGCGTTACACAACGTAGTCCTGAACATCCTCCTTCAAACGCCTCTAAACTTTGCAATAGAACCAGGGAACGCAATCTATAGGCATAATGCCGCAGAGGTTAAAATATATATATATATATATATATATATATATATATATATATATATATATAATCTAGAAGAAAATTAGATACACTACAATTTCATGGGTACTACGTATTTCGCAGCACAAAAAAATCTGCTGCTCGTCAGAGCCAAATGATACAACAGTTAATATTCAAAATAATCTAGAGAAGAATTACATACAAACATTCACATGGCCATATCGAGAATAGACATTTGTTACGGTAATCTACAAAAACATTTCCTCGCTCATTAAAAAAAAAAAACAAAGAAAGAAAGAAAAAGAAAATATAGAAGAATCATAGACGGAAAGAAAAAAAAGAAAAGGAAATGAGACAAGAACGAACAGTAAAAGGAGAGTGGAATTTAAAGTTAACGTCTTAGATCGACACCAGCGTCTATTACAATTCATCTGCTTTCGTAGAAAAACGTGACATGGAAGCTTAACATTAAAATTTAGTTTTAAAAATATTGGGATGTATCTACGGTATGAAAATAAATTGTAAATCATACTTTTTAATATAAATTAAATATAACCACTAGTAGATTATAAATATATTTATAACAATTAAAAGATAAATTTAAAATATATAAGTAAATGATATATAAAATATTAAAAGACAATCTAAAAAATGATCTTAAACAATAGTAATAAAATAATATTAATGAAAATAATAATGATAATAAATAAATGTAAAAATATTTAACACTAATTATAATAATATTAAAAATGGCCTTAAATAAATAATAAAATATTATACATAAAATAATAATAATTAAAAAATAAAAATTTTACTCTAATAATAATAATATTATTAATAAAAAAACTAGTAAATACGCTAATCTACACAAAAAATAAATATACCATATAACACTGACAAAAGACGAAACAAAAGACATAAAATAAAAATAGATACATACATACATACACATACCCGTACATACATATATATATATATATATATATATATATATATATATATATATATGTGGGTTTGTGTGTGAGTGTGTATGTGTATGTATATATGTTTATACATATACATTCACACATTCACACATACATTCATATACACACATGCATAATCAAATATCCAAAAGCAAATATATACATATCATATACATAATTTTCATTAACATATATATATATATATATATATATATATATATATATATATATATACATACAAACATATATGCGCATATACACATACAAACCCGCATGTCATGTCGAATTCATATTTTGGCGTTGCCTTCGTCATGTTCACCCAACCTTCAGTTTGTTATCTGCATGTAAGTTAGTTTGAATGTCTTTTTGTCTGTGCTTTTTATTTATTTATTTGTTTTAATTTTGGAAATGTTTTAGTTTTAAATGTTTTTGTCATTGGTAGTATTTTGCAAGTTACTATTGTAAAGTATTTTGGCTCTTAATATTGATTTCGACTTACAATAAGTTAAAACAGAGTAAATTTTTTAACTTGTCTTTTTTTTTTTAATTGGAATACATTGTACCTACTATCACCTGCTTTTCTTTTGCTTAATTTTAAAAACTTCCAACTCACCAGACCCAATTGAACTTTTTTTTTTTTTTTTTTAATTGGCAAAAATTTCTCTGGTTGCCGGATTACTTGTTTCTCGCTCTATTTTTCGTAGTGGACTTAGATTACTTGTCTCTGTGTTTCTTTTTTTCCGTACCGGCCTTTAGATTATCTGTTTTTAACGGGCTGTTGTTTTTAGTTCCTCGACACCTCTGATGCACAGATACTGGCTACAGTTGACAACCGACCCTCGATCTGTATCACGTGGATTGACCAAAAAGTTAAAAATTATTCCTTAGATTACTGGTAGTAATGTGTCTGGGATGGTTTGCAACTTTCTTTAAAATATCTCAAAAGTGATTTTATTTTTCTCTTGCTTAATTTTAAATTCCCATGCTTAATTTAACGTTTGGTTTTGTTTTGGTCTCTGATTGTCGGACTTTAAGTTACAGTTCACCCCCCAAATGTTTTGTTTTTTCACTTGGAGTAGATAGACTAAACTATCGCCCGGTTCACACTCCACCCACGTCTATTGAACAGGTGAAGAGGCTCATCCCTTGTTCCCTGTTTAAGATGTGGTTTCCGGCTTTCTCTTTCCCAATCTTTTCACTCCTTTTTTCTTTTTCCTTTTTTTCATTGGAGTAGATAGACTAAACTATTGCCCGGTTCAAACCCCACCCACGTCTATTGATCAGGTGAAGAGCCGCATCCCTTGTTCCCTGCTTAGGATGTGGTCTCCGGTTTTCTCTTTTCCAATTATTTCACTTTTACATAGCCGCTTGCACATCAGTGGCGTTATCGCATTGCTCGGGGTGATATGAGTAATATATATATATATATGTGTGTGCGTGTGTGTGTGTTCGTGTGTGTGTGTGTGTGTGCGTGTGTGTGTGTGTATTTTGTATGTATGTACCTGTGTGTATATATGTATATGTATATACTAATGAAAAATATATATGGGATGCCTATATATATATTTGTATGAATGATTATGTTCATGCGTATAGGAATATATGTGCGTATGCATACATCTATCTATCTATATATCTATCTATCTATCTATCTATCTATCTATCTATCTATCTATCTATATATATATATATATATATATATATATATATAGGTACATGCATGTATATGTGGGTATGTGTTTGTGTATGTATGTATATATTTTAATTTTATTTTCTTATTGCTCCTTTTTTTTCAGTGTTATATGATATACTTATTTTTGGTGTATATTAGCTTCTAAAATATTTATTTTTTAAATATTATTATTATTATTATTATTGGTAGTAGTGTTAATATTATATATATAAATATATATGTATATATATATATATATATATATACTTCATTATTATTATTATATTAAAACTATTTTATTGATATTATTTAAGATCATTATTCTTAATAATAATATAATTGCTATTATTAATATTAAAAATTGTTTTATATATATTTATTATTAATATTATTTTATTACTATAATTTAATATCACTTTTCTTTAAGATTGTCCTTTAATATTTTATTTATCATTTTTTTACATATTTTTTTTATTTATTTTTAAATTAGTGTAACTATATTTATAGTATAATACTACTAGTTATTGGATTTTAATTTGTATTAAAAACTATGATTTACAATAGATCTTTATAACGTAGATACATCCTATTGTCTTTAAAACTAAATTTTAATTATAAATTTCTATGTCATGTTTTTCTAAGAAAGCAATTGAATTGCAATAGACGCAGATGTCGATCTAAAAACTTAACTTCCTTTCTCCTTTTACTGTTCGTTCTCGTTTCTCCTTTTCTGTTTCTTTCTCTTTTTTCCGTTTATGATCCTTTTTTTTTCTTTTTATTTTTTTTATTTATATGGCCACGTGAGTCTGTATGTAATTCTTCTCTGGAATATTTTGAATATTAACTGTTGTATAGTTTTGGTCTGACGAGCAGCAGGTTTTTGTACTTCGAAATACGTATTACTCATGATATTGTAGTATATATAATTTTTTCTACAGTGTATCTCTATCGGAATTTACCTGACTTCAAGACCAAATATTCTACGTTATATATATATATATATATATATATATATACAGAGCATAAATACATATTTATACGGGCAAGAAGTAATTCTTCTCAGCCTTTATGAATTCTTTCAGGCTAACACATTTTCAAAAGGCACCATTGACAAAATTTTTATTTAATAGCAAGACACTTTATCAAGGAGATTTTGTGTATGAGGATAGCAAATGTTAAAACACAATTAAAACAGTGTATTATTAAAAATGATTTTGGAATAAAAATAATAAATACTCCAGCTGAATATAAAAAGAAAAATGCAACTCACAATATTCTAAATAAAAGAATGAATGTCTATTTCTGTTTCCAACAGGTCCGAATAGTGTAACTTCATGTATATCACTTCAGGCACACGTAGATGTTTTGCGGAGCAGGCTCTGTGCAAAACAGTAAAAGGGCTATCTACAGATGCTCAGTAATGGTTAGTCTATCACTAAACTACTGGCGTATTACTAAGTTATGCACAATCTGAGTCGTCCTTAAAGGATGACACTTGTTGCTTCCTTTTATATTGGCAGGAACATGTTGTCTGATTGATGTCTTTTAACTCCGATTGAAATCTCTGACGTATTTCTTTTACGTCAAAATATTGGCAATGGTTTCTCCTGAAGATATGTTGGCCTGAAATAATTTTTAAAACTTGAGAAAATGGCTCCTTGCCAATATACACTATGGTTAGATTTGCGAGAATTTTACGAATATTAATGCCATCAAAATAATCTCTTTGAATCTTCACTAATATATATATATATATATATATATATATATATAATTAAATTGTTTTTTATTCAAAATGAATTTAATTGTACAGAAATTTCAAAATTTCAAAATTTCGAAATTTTAACTTAACAGCAGGCAATGTGAAATAATTGTGGTGAAAATGACTTACATTTAAATTAAGAAAACAATACAGTTGTTTTTTAAAGAGTTATATTATAGGGGAAAGACAGGAAGAGTTTCAATTTTTTCTGTGCGTTTACTTTAGTTAATCAGAATGAAGTACGTCTTTAAATTTGAAAATATAGTTTATGTGTTGAGGGACACGATTTTTTTTTCTTTTAATCTTAACAGGATTATGTCATTTTCATCAGTTAGAGTCTAACATACTTATTTTTCTCGGTGCGATGTATACATTATCGCTACAAGATATTATCTTTTTTTTATTTTTATCTATCCAAACAATTTTAAAAACAAAAAAGAAAAAAAAACATTTTTTTTATTTTTGATCTGATTTAAAGGGTCTTTTGATGTGATTTAACTAATTTTGATTCAATGTCCTTTTTCCTCAAATTTTCATATACACTTAACATACATTTTAATATA
Source organism: Ascarosepion bandense (assembly GCA_037127315.1). Lineage (NCBI taxonomy): Eukaryota > Metazoa > Mollusca > Cephalopoda > Sepiida > Sepiidae > Ascarosepion > Ascarosepion bandense. The sequence continues at coordinate 3,105,915 of JBBBDQ010000493.1, read as the reverse complement.
TATGTATATATATGTATACATATATATATATATATGTATATATATACATATATATATATATATGTATATATATACATATATATAAAAGATCTAGATAAGCTATGAAGCTTTGATTGTGAATTACAAGTATATATTTGTTTTAAATCTAGCTTCATGAATTTTAATATAAATAAGTAACATGTTTAATATGATTTCAATCATTTGTGATGCATAGGTTGATGCGCTTTGCAAGATTCACGGTGGCTGGATGCAACAGCTCCGACTTTTCGTCAATTTTAGCACATACACTCTAGATGCTTTCAATCAAGTATGTTGAGTCTGATTTTTATTGAATACCCCTTCTTTAGATTACTTCTGAAAAAGAACTTATATTTTTTCTTTTGATATAACCTGTTTTAATATGTGCAGGTAAACAAACACAAATATATATATATATATATATATATATATATATATATATATATATATATAAATGTAAACTTATTTATAAATGGAACTTTGTCTCTCTCTCTGTGTCTGTGTGTGTGTATCCGTTACCTATAGACTCCGAAACGGCTGAACCAATTTTCTTGAACATTTACACTGATGTACTATAAGCGTCTGCGAGGGTTCTTAGCGAAGTTTTGTGTCGAGGTACCCCCGATAAATATCGAAAATCGATAATCGAAAAAATCGGGTTATAGAAGGAGTGGTTCGATTTTAATCAAATTTAATACACTCATATACAAAGACACAAGAAACGATATTCAGAAGTTTCAAGTGTGCAGTTCTTACAATAGTACAGAAAATTTGATATCGATACCAGGAAACCAAAATTTGATTTACATTCATTCATATTTCTTTCAGTCTACGTGTTCTCTTTAACTGAAGACACTTATTGCATTTTAGTCTTTCGTGCCAACGTCCAAAGAGTCTGAGCTCCAGGACCATGGATTAGCTTTAAAGCTTTCATTACACCCGAGCAACGCCGGGCTATATTGCTAGTATATATATAAATATAATGAGATTTTCTACGTTTGCAGACTTTAGGAATACCCTGTAGAGCAAAATGCTTGTAAAGACCTAGCGCAACAGTGAATTTGTCTTTACTTAGCGTCGTCATATAATGCCTTCATAATATATATGCCTAACCATAAAATCCAAGCCTAAATATTTGAAGAAATTACCAAACATCAAAAGTATTCTTGAAACGGCCTTTTAGCCAATTTCTAAAAAGGTCTAGCATTCACACATACTATTTTAACAGATCTATGGTACGCAGGGCATAGCACAGATTTACGCTGAACTTTGTCATGTATGTACAAAAGTTATGAACTTTCTTGTTTACATCCGATGTTTATAGCAGTTCTTTAACAGAAAGTATGTAAAATGTAGTCGTCTCACCACACTACAGAGTTTCCATCAGTGATCAATACCAAGATCTGGAAAAACTACCGTATTCCTCAAATATCGCCTCTTGTGACTTTTTTGCATTTTTTCCAAAATTAAATCCCACTTAAAAAACGTAAGTTTTTAAGACGTCAAGGAGTTCCGAAAATGCTATTAAGTAGCAATCCCTATCCCCAAAAAAGAAGCCAGGAATGATTCCATCAATGAAAACGACGTTAGGTAAAGTGTATGAAGAGGATTACTTCGAAATAGATTAAATAGGCAATTGAGCTGTAGCTTTCTTTCTATAGAACCAAATCCAATATTTTATAAGACATTGTATATATATCTATTCCTGCTATGATCTTTAAAGAATGTAGAATTGATGACATCCATGCCATAGTTTATAAAGAATTCGCACTCGTACTGGCTCCTGCTCTCTAAAATTTACATAAGTGTATTGCTGCTTCATGCTTTCCTGCTGGTTATGAATCCTTTGTGTCGTTTCTAGCTTTAATAACCCAGGGAAAAAGACTCATCCTTCTATCAACCTTCTACCACTTTTTCTCTAATTAGTCCTGCTGCAGTGGATATCGAGTCGGAACGAGAAATCGGTTTAGCTGAGTTCGAATTCCAGTTGAATTCGTTGCATTCACTTACGAACAAATACACTTGCAAAAAGGTGTTAATCCGTACTTCTCTACATCTATGGATCAAATAAAAAACATGTTGATTTCTACAGCCTAGGTTATCAACCAGTCTGCTGCATAGGTAATTGCAATCTATTTCGGGAATATCTTCTACCCAATCGTTGATGTATGTTTAGAGACAGGATCGCCCAAGCGTGTATCAAGTATGACAATTAACTGACAAATATGCCCTAAATATGTCAAAGACAATATAACTTTGAGATTATTTAGTAGCTCTGCAGCAAATAATCTTGAATTAAAAACTAATATATGCACATATTGTTGTGCGATCTCCCATTTGTTTATGATAATGGACTCGACTAAGTGTACATATATTCCTGCCATAGAGAGAACAGGAGAGTTATAGGCGAGATCCGTGAGGGTTATTGAAGAGTACCGGTACTGATACGTAAGTTACCGGGAGATAACGAAGTTACTCAGAGATTACCGCATCTGAAGTCAGAATAGCTCTGAGCTCCACTCAGCAAAAGTAATATACACGGATATGCCATTTCCAACGACTTCACTTCAAGACTTGTATATATTTATTTCTTGCTGGATTTACTAACCTGCATTCAAGTTTATATTCCTGTACTTCCTAACCTGCGTTCAATTTTATATTTTACGTCAAATATAACCTACTTTTCTATCTCAATATCTGTTTTTGTTGTTCATTATTTTGTGTGGTTCCTCACCCGGAATTCACAACATATATATCCACACATATATATAAAATATAGAAAATAGAAGATAGAACCTAAGACGGAATATAAAAGATAGATCTGGAGATAGCTACAAAGATGGAAAATAGAAGACGCTTTAGGAGATAGAATAAAAACAAAGAAGATTTCTATCTTCTTTGTTTTTTATCTATCTCCTAAATTGTCAAGAATCCCTAGTTGGATCGCAGAGGCACCCGACCAGATATAGCAGCAGTATTCAATGCACGGGCGAATGGTAGATTTCTATATGTGCAGGATTGTTTCAGACAGAAAAAACTTCCTGGCCCTTCACAGAGAACCGACCTTCTTAGCAGCAGATTTAGATATGGATTCTACAGTCATTCTACTTGAGCTCTGTTGTGGCATTTAACTCAAGGAGGCGCAGTGATTTGCTTTCAACAAGACTAGCCTGATTCATGATAATGTGGGGGGGTAGGTGTAATTGTCTGTGATGGTTAATAGATGCCAGTTTTGTTTTGGAAGCATTAAAAGTCACGAAACATTTCTTACCCCAGTCCACGACGGATTGGAGGTCCTTTTCAAGCTCGGCAGCGATGTTTGCTTTGTCAGTCTCCGCAGATACGTGATCGAGGCGAGAGTAAACCTAGTGTCGTCAGCGTATATGCTTACTTGGGATTTTATTACATTGGGAAGATATTTAATGTAGATCAGGAAAATCGTTGGACTTAGAATGGAGCCTGGAATGTTCAATACTACCTTCATTGTGAGATCTGAAAGGAATGTCTGCATTAGGTCAAATTTATATATATATATATATATATTTATAGCATAGACCCGCAGCTTGCGTAGAAGGTCAGCATACCAGACACTGTCAAACGCTTTGGAGATATATAGGGAAACAGAACGGACTTTTACTTTCTTGTCGAGAGCCTGGTGTATATACAAAGTGATGCTCGTGAGCATATCAGCTGCAAACCTGGTGAAGAGGAAACCATACTGTTTGTCATAGAAGAGATTATGAGCTGTGAGATGTTGAACCACCTCGGCGTTGATGATGGCTCCGAACACTTTGCCAAAAATCGGTAGGAGGCTGAGAGGGAAATAATTAAAGCGACAAGACAGTTCACCAGTATTTTATATATAGGAACCACGGAAAAAGACTTCCAGCAGGCAAAAATGAAGGAAGCAGCAAGTCCGTAGTTATAGATTTTGAAGAGAACATACGAGAGTTCAGGGACATATTTCTTCAGGACAATGACTGGGATTCCGTCACAGCCGCTCGCTTTATGGGGGTCAAGTTTCGAAATTATGTTATAAACCACCGAAGGGGTAATGTGGATGTCATTCAGTTGGGCCTGACTTCGGGGTGGGAAGTCGGGTACAGATACACTAAACGAGTCCAGTGTCCAGTTGGTTGAGAATCCACGAGCAGGCCACTCAGCCTTGTCTGTTGTAGAGGTAAGGAACCTCAAATTCTTTGATTAGAAAGGGGATTGAGGGCTTGCTGTTTTATAGTACACATTTACAGGGCCTCCAGTAGTCTCCGGAGTCAAACTTACTTTATGGTATACGCTGCTTCAATCTGGCTGCAAACAGAGGCTTAGCTACCTTAAGTATCTTTTTGCACTTATTGCGTTCAAAGGCGCCAGGTATGGTTCGACGCGCGACTCCGATAAAGCCGGAAAAAGAGATTTCGGTGCCGATAGCGGTCAAGCAAGCAGGTGAGAAGTCTTTCAAGGTATCCAAGTTCTTTTAATCTCTTTCCGAGATCTTCTTCAGGGGTGTGAGGTATGGTAACTAAAAATAACCGCAAAACTGTGTTGCTAAAAATTACTGATTTTTTCTGCTGCAAATATAACGGTTGACAAATTGCTAGCATTCATTTGAACATAAAAATTATCCAAAATGAATTTTTTATATGTTTAATGTAATGGTCATGCACGTGTTAAAGCATGAAAAAACTGTTCTTTTTACAAACATTTTAGAACATTACTACAATATTCATAGGTGATTCTGTTACTTGACGGCGTAGTGTTTTCGTTTATACTGTCATTATTTTAAACGGGCAACGACGCTCCATTTTGAGGATACTGGGTTGACAGTTTCCTGTTTGCTGCTTCCGACTGGTATTTAGGATCCCAAACTCGTTCGTAGCGTCAGGAGGAGCTGCTCTGATCAACAGTTGAATAATATGGGGATTTTATGTAGTGCCATGTCGCGCATGTATGGATGTCCCTGCATGAACCTCAGGTGGGTAATTCTGAGGCCACATTTTGCTGCAGTCTGCGCAAGTTCCCCCCACACATGCTGCATACAGCGACCGACTGATTATACTCTAGGCCTCTCTCCTAATACAATTCGCTAACTATGAATACACACTACCATAATAGCAAAGCTAAACCAGCGAATTAAAAATCACCCAAACCCGTCAACATCTCCTTCGCTAACATACGAGCTATACGTACCAACTTTTACAGTGTCGAATCCTTCCTCCAAGTAAACTCACCTGATATTTTAGCCCTCTGAGAAACTAACTTAATCATTCTATACTCTCCCCTGAATTCTACGTAAATATGTAAAAAAAACAGGACGAATATTTTGTCACATGTCCTGGAATCTTTAACAAAAACTGTGAAAGATTTAATTTAAACAAACTGAGTCCGGAGAAGTGTAAAGATTGATTGTCGTTAAAGGTAACGGTAAAAAGAAACAGAAATACGTGCTCCAATCCTAAGATAACTGGAACAGAATAAAAAGGGAAAAAAAGAAAAACTAACACTACAAGAAATAATAGGCGAATGCCCACGTCTCACTATCCCTGGCAGCTCTTAGCACGCTTTCTCCTGTAACACCACGCAACCCCATTCTGTCATCAATCTGCTCAGGCCCTTAACATATTTTATCCGCTGCCTTCCTATGTCTCTTTTCCCCCTCTATATGGCGTGTTAGTATCAAGTTCTCGAAGCCCTCATTCCTCATTGCATTTCCTAGGAACTTTAGTTGTCTCGTCCTGATGCTCATTATTTATGTCCTTTTGGTTTCCATCCTTTCCAAAACCTCATGTCTTCTCACATGCTCGATCCAAGATAGCCGCAGCATCCGTCTGTAGAACAACATTTCAGTTGCTTCAACGTTTTTTCTTTCATCTTTGATGATATTGTTCAGCGTTCACTGCCATATTGAAATGCTGACATCACATGCCACTCCAGTACTTTATTTTTTGTTTCTAGTGAAAGTTCCCTGCCTTATAATACTTTACTCACTTTCTGGAATGCTTCCTTTGTCATGTCAATTCACGTTCGGATCTATGTGCCCTACTTTCTGTCTTCTGCTAGAAATGTGAATGTCAGAGATGCATTACGGAGTAAACTGAAGAAAAAAGAATGTATACAAGACAAAGAAAAATGTGAAAGAAAATCCATGTTTCAGATGTGGAAGTTTATATCTCTGAAGCGAATGCCCCTTTAAATATTTAAAGTGATAGAATTGTGAAAAAGAAAGGCATAAAATGTCTCACCGTATAATCAAAGAAAAGAAATATTCTTAACGAATAAATTTCGTACACATCGTTGAGACAGAAATATAGTTACGTATACCAAAGAAAATTGTTTACGTGAAAATAATTAAAGTCGTAGTTGAAATGCAACTAGACTTTGATAGTGATATGATAATAATCTAGGAAGCCACCTGAAAACCAAAGAGAATATTTGCATTAAAAATAATTTCGTAAACGTAGCGTGTTGGGTGATGACTTATTTGTTGTTGGTGAAATGACTTTCAACGTTTCATTTTGTAACCATTGTGTTTAAACGCAAAGGCATATGTGTTGAAAATGCAACAAGTGTATTCGGTATTGACTAGATTAAATTATTTGATTCATGGAATTTACTAATACATATTTCTTGCAAAAATATACTAGAGAGAAGATTATAAAAAACAAAATAACAACTTAAAGCAATAATTGAAAAAGCTATTTTCTTATGTCTGTCGGTTGCGTTGGGTCGGTGTTCCAAAAAAAAAAAAAAGAAGATTTCCAGCAAAAATTGGTCGACGCCAGAATTTAAACCGAATCTCAGTGTTCCGATTGTCAGCAATAGATCAAATCACCAAAGAATTAGATTTGAAAAAATGAGTTTAATTGAAAAAATTGACCATTCAAAATGGGCAGCACCATCAGTGTATATAAAAAAAATAAAAATTAATAAATAGAATAACTGTTTGTACTGATTGTATGACTGGGTTTAATAAATGTTTACAATCACATAAGTGCCCATTGCCAACTATATATATATATATATAATAGAAATATGGGTTGTTCCAAAGAGAGAAATTGGTAACGAAGAGCAAGTGCGAGAAGCGGTGAACGTTTTGTTTAAATTCTATATTTATTATTGCTATTATTATTAATATTGCTTTCTTTTTGTATAATATTTTAAGTGTTCATAATGGTATTTGCGTCGCTACACGTGTTTGAAATCTAAAGTTGACTTCACATGTCGAGATCCGTTTGATGTGAAGTTACAGGTATATTCGCCTGAATAGACTCAACGTTTTACTAGAAACACATGTAGCGACACAAATAGAATTATGGCGACTTAATATATCATACAAAAATCAAGTAATATTAGTAATTATAGCAACAATAAATCTACATTTTAAATAAAACGTTCACGGCTTCTCGAATTTATATATATATATATATACACTAGCGACCAGAATATATTTTATTGTTGCTTACAACTGTACAATAATTAAAACCGAAATTAACATAGAGTAATTTAAAATTTAATTAAAGTTAATTCATATTTTCTTTTTATCAAAGAAACCACCACGAGCTTTTATTTCTGCAGAGCAAATCTTAGGCATTCTTTCTAATAACTTATAAAATAATTTGGTGAAAGTGATTTCCAAGCATCCTGCAAGCATTTAAATAACATTTGTTCAATTCTAAGAAGTTCATTTCGAACTGTACGATCTATTTCATCTCTTATTCTTTTCCTTTAATAGTGGTTTCTTAACTGTTACACAGCCTTTAAACCCAGCAGAATGAAGTCGTCTCATAACAGCAGTAACAGATACTGGATGTTGCCGAGTAGAATTCATTTCAATTGTTAATTCTTGAGCGGTATTTCTTCTATTCCTCTTGCTAGATATGAACAAGTGCCTATTCTCTACAATAGATATTACTCTGGGCTTACCAGTTATTTTCTGTCAATATTTAACTCAGTTTCACTAAGTCGCTGAAGGTATTAATGCACGCCATTTGTTGATAGGTTTAATCTTTTAGTGATAACACGTTCAGAATATCCTTCTTTGAAAGAATTTCAACCAGAGCTCTCGTTTCAATGCTAATCTGTTTCTTTTTTGCTATTTATACTGTAGTAATATGGTTTACAAAAATAAATTATGCCGTAATTATAATTTTTCGGCAAAAATTTGGTCACAATAAGAGGAATCAAGTAGCAAACTTGATTAAAGTTTACTTTGAAGTTGAAAAGAATACTTTTTTGTTACTTGATATCCGTATAGGAATAACAAAAAATACAAATACAGCAAATTTGATTCTGCTAAAAATGAAATTTGATAAACTTTGTAAAAAAGATTTGGGTGGTCCCAAACTTATAGTCGGTAGTGTATATATATTCAAACTATGTTGTCCATAATCTATTATTAAACAGATGTTCTCAACACTAATATATTCTTTCAGGATGGTGCTCGTACACATAGAAACATACACATACGTGTATATACATACATTCATCCATCCATGCTTACACACCAAATGCATAAAAAATAACCCTGCTCAAAGATGGTACAAAAAGGCAATGGTTTTTACTGATGTCATCAAGAACCAATAATTCTGTACAAAACCGGCTCACACAGAAATTAACGCATTTTTATGCATGTGCCTGCGCCAAAAGACGCGTGGTAGATTTTAAAGTTATTGCTTTTTACGAAATTTTGAAGGATCATTTCAGAATATGATAAACAGTCTTTTCTCGTCCTAAAGTGGATATTTTAAAAATTAGAAAATATTTATTAAAAAATAAAAATGTTCATTACCCAATAAAGTTAAATGAATAAATTTAATTTTTGGTTTATGTAGTGCCGATATTTCGATAGAAATGCGATCATTTTCGTTCGCGTATGTTTTTTTAAATTAACTTTGGACCAGGTGTCGTTTACTGTTGTACAAATTGAAATCCTGAAAACTTCATTAATTACTCAGATTTTTTTATATTTATTCGAATATATCATATTACAAAAGTACTTATCGATTCTGATACATAAAACTCATACGAACAAAAGTATTTGTCATAACAAACACTAGTAGAAATATCAAAAACGTGGTTTTATCTGCCTTCTTAACCACTTCTGTTATCAGCTGCCGACAGCTACAATTATAAGCATAGATAAAGAACATAATTACATGACACACTAATTCTCAAATGTAAACCTATTCTGTTAATTCTAGACTAACGCAATTGATGCGGTTTTATCGGAAATACAAAAAAATATTTTGTTAATTTTTTCGCAAAGAATATTTGTAATTCGTTTTTTCGATCTGAAATATATTTAATACTGTAATAAAGGTATATGTAGAGCCGTTTTGAAGAGTTGTTATTTCTTCGTTTTATCAAGGCGTAATCCTTTCTTTCATTCTCTCTATTTCGTTCTCTCTCTCTCTCTCTCTATATATATATATATATATGTGTGTGTGTGTGTGTGTGTGTGTGTTTGTGTGCTTGTGTTGAATATATAGATTGAAATACAACAAAATGATAGAATAAGTAAAGAACAGACAGGAAAAATGTCATTAATCTAACATGTTTCATTTTATTAAGCTTATTCAGAGATTTGTTTACGAGATACAAATAAAAAAAACATCAAAGAGACAGTATACTGGAATGTCTAATGAGACTTGGTTCTATAAATCAGATACGTGTCACGTGTAAAAAATCAAAAGACGTTTCCTTTTAAATCTAAGTGTATGTATATATAGAAAAGATTGCCTGTACACACATACACACACACACACACACGCACATATATATATATATATATGAGCCAAGCGTAATAAAGTAATAGACGTTTATTTTAAATGAAAGTGTACGCATGTAAAAAAATGATTGTCTGTTTGTATTACTGTGTGCGTAATAATGCACGTGTCAAGTGTATTATTTCTTTACTTATTCTACATATGAGTGCTTGTGTGTGTGTGTGTGTGTGTGTGTGTGTGTGTGTGTGTGTGTTGAAAAAGTCCGGCAAATATCTGGACTAATTTTAGAGATCGACATTTCCATATCACGAATAATCATTCTCTGACAATGAAGAAATTCCGTAGGAAATTGTTCAAAATTCTTTTCGGAAGAAAATACAGAAACACAAGTTATAATTGTTGTTTTTATATAACTTAAGAATCTGAATTTTTTTTTGAATCGATTTAGAGGGTAGGGTAAACATCACTGAAATGCTTAGAATTTACGAACTTTCACCACCGAGACCCCTTACGCGAACTCAACCAAAAACAGGTATATTGTAGATCAAAATCCGAACCTCTGAAATACAGATATTCTTTTTCAAATCAATGTACAGGATTTGTCAAAAATCAACTATAGCTTAAGTTTGGGTGGTCGTCTGCGCACTTATATGCCTTTCTCCCCGACGCTTCATTCCAACTCAGCTAAAAGTCGAGTCACTGGTAAATGAAGGTCTGATGCCTTGAACAACGAACAAAAATTTCAAATGACTTACAGGGTGAGGCAAAAATCTATGGAAAATATTGCTTTTTGCGAACGTTTATTTTTCCGAAACGCTTAGTTGTATTCCAACAAAAATCGGCTCTTTTTTATATTAACTTCTACCTTATCATATGCCAAAACAATTTCACTTTCTTGTTCAAGGTGCCGAGCCCTTGGACGATGCAAGGACAACGCATTTACTTATTTTGCGTCACATCATCGCATCATATAATACGCTCCCGTAACGCCTTCCCCCGTTCTTCCAATTGTACATACAGCATCCTGACCAAGAATGAATCCCGTTTTACAAATACAACAAAAACCAATACTTACATCACATTTTTGTAACTTTCGTGTAACGGCAACCTCATACAAGAGCTTTTTGAATAAGCAATTGACTTTACCATTTCAAATAAAAGAAAAACTGAACAACGCAGTACTTTACAGCTAGTGTATATAAAAACTAAATGCGTCTCATCTTGCTTATGCTAGAGAATTCTTTGCCTATGTCTCACCACGTTCTATGAGACCTAACATTTAACTCTAACTATCCTGATGATGACTTAAGAATATTGAAATCTTGGACATTAATTTATTGTAATTTTCTTTCAAAATGGATTTTCTGCTGACAATGCAGATACGTTTAACTTTAAATTTTTAAACGTTTATAGTATTCTGATGTTATTTAGAATTCTTTCTTGTTATATATTTATCGCTATTTGCTAAATTGTTTCACATTGCAATAGCTGAAGTTGTGTCAAGAACTTCGAATTAAATCAAATTTAGTTAAAAGTGAAAATAATTTATTAAAACAAAAGTTTATTGAATATGCCTGATGTTTTGAATTTTACATTGTAATTTTATGTCCAAATTTATTCAGCATATCAACATTCTTAACAAAAGTACTGTTATTTTAATGTAATATACGAGAATATAATTGAAAAAAAAACAAATAAAAGAGATGAGGAGAAAAATGATCATATGAACATATGCATTTGGTGATATTGAACAGCAAACATTGAATAAATTAAATCTACGTCTCTTTGTAACTTCAGCACATTTGATGTAACATTGAAAAAGGAGTTTTCTATTTTGCCATTCAATTTTACTCTTGTAATCTTGACATAATTTAGAATAGTATTTTGATTGTTGTTTTGATGACAGGGGATATTTTATTATTTTATGTGTTAACCAGATGGTAAGACATGTCTTTGATAAAACCGATGATATTGTTGTTTTTTCATGTGTCCCTGGACGAGAACCAAAATTTCCATCCTTAACACTCCTAAAACACTCCAGGTATTATGGGTAATTCTTTTATGTAATTTTTTATGTGATCTTATGATGTTTTATTTAGTAATTAGTACGTCTTTTCAAGAAATGCGTTTTTGAAACATCCAATTTTGTAAGTAAGTATATATCGGCCACACAACAAAAAATTAACGCAAATAACCAGGCCTCACTTCTTATAACAGAGCTCAGCTCAATTCGTTGTCATTTAAATACCAACGGAGACCTACGAAACCCTATCCAGAACATACCTGTTTTCAACACAAATATCATAATATCATCTACATGTAAAATAAATAAACAAATAAATACATAAAATAAATAAATAAAAATGGTTAAAAATAATAGAAACAATATTAATAAAAAAGAAAAACCTAACACTCAATAAATTCAACTACTAACACGCGAACAACGTGCATACTGAGTTCGTTAAGTGAAGCATACAGACTACTCTACAAACACACGTAACACTACATACATTCGGTTACACGTAAAAACTTTTCTACCTTCGATAATCGCTAAAAGTATAGTCGACATAAAGCATTTGGACAATTTTACATTTAATTTCTATCCGAAATAAAATCACAAGATTACATAAAAATTACAAAAAAAGACCTAACAATAATACCTTGTTTGTCATTTTTAATGAAACCTGCATATATATATATATATATATATATATATATATATATATAGATATTACAAAAAATTATGCTTTATTACAAAAAATTATGTCCGTCACTAGCGATTAAGTTTTCCATCTGTCTTGTAATATTTGAATTTTACGTCCCAAAAATTACACATCATTTGAAGCTAAGCTCGAGTAGACGCATTTTTTGACCTAAGAATGAAAGTGTTTCTCAGTCAGGTCATGTGCCATCGATCGAAACGAGTGATAATTTGACGGGGTAATGTCTGGTAAATAAAGCAGGTGGGGTAGGATCTCCTATTTAATCGTTTCCAAGAAGGATTTTACCTGTTTTTACAACATATTCCAGAGTTCTCATGGTGCCAGATCACTTTGTCTCGTTTCTGCACGTACATCAGCTATTGTTTCTTTCAATGTTCGGCTTAAACCCATCAGTTGTCGATAGACATCTCCCGTAATGGCTTTATTCCCTTTGATTACCTAACAATAAATTACACCCAGCTGAACCCACAAAACGCAGAACAGAAGAGTTCAACCGTGAATATTCGGCATTGCCGCAGATGTTTATGCATGACCGGGCTTACCCCACAATCTTCTACACTTCGGATTACTGTAGTACATCTACATTTTATCGCCGGGCAATTCAGACGCCTTTTCATTTGTGTCGGTGAACCAGCTGTCTACACATAAAAAAGATGCCGTTTGACGTCTCTTGTCTTCAACTCGTACGGCTACGAATGTCACTGCTTTTGAATTATTCTTAATGCTTTCAAACATTTCGAAACCGTTGTCTCATCAACTCCTAATCAAACGTGCGCTTGACATGAGACTTCATGAAGTAATGTCTCCAGTTTTTTGTCTTCAAACTTTTCGTTGTTACACAGATACTATTGGATAACATGCGAAGCAGAAGAACCTCAGAAAAAGAGACTAAATCTGAAGCAAAATAGTGCTCAACTCTGCCGAGCCGACTTAATCACGGATATCAGTGCGTATTATTTACGTATGATACAAAGTAAGTAACTGCTAAAAAGGCACTCAGGAGAAACAGAGTTCAAAGACATATTAAATGACAGGGCATTGATATTTCTAATTAAAATCCACTCAACATTTACAAGCCCAAACCAAAAGTCTCGTGAGTTTTCACAAAATCTTCAAGTCTCCATATCTCTTTTTCTTTTTTGCCAAAATAATTTTTTATAGCTCCTCGGTAAGATAAAATGTTAAAATCAGGGTAAGTGTTATAATTTGGTATCAACAATTTATTCAAAAATTGTGCTGAATTAATCCAAAAATGTCTGTCTATTTAATTTTTTATTACAGCTTTCCAATTTCCGAATAAGATTTTCTATACTGAGATAAAAATTATAAAATAACTGTGAACTATTTTGTGTGAAATACTTTCGAATATTTTAGCCATTTAGAAGAAAATTTTTATATCAGTATGTACGCAACATTTTCTAACATCTGGCGTTGTTAGATCGCTGGAACTGAAATCAGGATAAAATGGCGCAATTGTAAAGGTTAAAAGATAAAAGCAAGTATCGAACACACACACACACGCACACACACATACACACACACACACACACACACATATATATATATATATATGTGTTATTGTTATTGTATGACTATGAAATATTTTATGTACATCTTAAATATTTTTTACACACTTTAATATGATTGTTTTCACCAATTCGGTATACATAAGTTTTAAAATGAATTTTTAATTATGAAAAGACGTTAATTTTAGCTTTAATTGAAAACTAAATGATTAAAATTTACTATTTTCTTTAAGAACAATACTCTTTAGTGTTTGTCAATATTTCTGAGATGTGGCATTGTAACGATTTACACTATTTAAATAGTTCGGACTGTTGTCCTCATCTTTGTTATCATATTTAACACATTTTGGTCGTTTTACACTCTGACCTCTGCAAGTGATTGTAAAGTCGAACTGAACACTTTATTTTGTTAACCGGGTAGATTATAAGTTAAAATATATCATACACTAATGTCTTCAAGAACATGTGGCCCATGGGATAAAAGCATTGGTTGGATCCAATGATTTAACTTGGGAGTTCAATAACTGGCGACAAAGGTGATAGAAAGTTGTGCCAAACCAGATAACAGATACTAAAATATCTGGAAGATGAATGACATTTGGAAGAAGAACAATTTATCTTGTGAACGAAATACAGGTTCTGTTCGAAATTTTATTCACCTGAAGAAGGTCGAAACTTACCACTGCACTCTGACAAAAAAGATGAGGACAAGTGTTTGAGTAATATAAATTTGGTACCTCCACTTATTTTTGATAACTAACATTTAAATTGAATTTTTAAAAATAAAAAAAGTGTTCTTGTAACTTTTATTTTAGTTTTAATTGAAAGCAAAATTTCAAATTTACTACTTCTAGTAGGCAAAATACTCTGGTGTATTTCACACAGAAATTATATTGCTTGAGATTTATTTCCTAATTTTTAATTTTTCGGCCGTGTTTAAGCGATCAACACATTTGTAAAAAAAGCTCTTTCTCGGTTTTAAAGAACGTGTAAGGGGAAAAACAGTGAAACACATTTTAATGTATACATAGAAATTACAATAAAAAAATTCAAATCAGCTAAAATCATTTTAAATTATTTTAAAAATACGATGGCTAGATGATTTTCATTAAATCTTTCATTTCAGATTAGTAAATATAGTTATAATTCAATAGATTACCAACTAAAACGTCTACAAGTCTTTCAAATATGTTAAAACTATTTCTGAAAATATATTAATTATATATTTAAAAAAATGAAAACAATGTTTTAAAAATTAATTATTAATTATTGATTTGTTAACATAAGATTATAATATTCTTAATTTGTATTCTTTATTAAAGCATTTAAAAGCTTTTCTAATTATATATTGTCATAGTTTTATCGCATTTTTTATTTTACTATGCGGGGCACATTTTCGGTAAAGGGTCTAAATAGTTGAAAAATAATACATCATTTACATTCTTTAATGAGTCTTGCGTTTCAGTAATAAAACCAATTTTGTCTATAAAATTTAATTTCCTAAAATTTCATCAATTTACCTATATGATGGAGGGGTAACAAATGTAAAAATAAGTTTAAATAATTTTAAAAATAACTTCATTTTTTGTGAATACATCCTGACAATTATTCGATTTTTGTTAGAATTTCCAAATTACTGTGTGTCAATGGAAAAAAATTGAGATATGTAATATTACGTTTTCCAATAAAAATCTCTTAAAGATTGGCTCCTCGTTAACGAAAATAAAAGCAATATTTTTACCAAAATCTCAAACGTGTTAGAAAGGATTAAAAACTAAAAAAAAAATAAAAATAAAAATACTTTGATTTTTCTTCTCAATAATAACATAAACATGTTGGGGGAAAACTTTGTTTTTATTAAGTTTACGATATTTTTTCTTCATAATATGCTGTTTTTTGAGTGTTTTTGTCGAGGTACCTAATGTAAAAAAGTGCAAACAGTCGATTGATTGGAATCGATTTTTTTCAGAAACTTCAATATAGTCGGTCATACTGACACTTTAGTAAACAGAATTCAAGGTTTTAAAAATCTTGCAAAAATAGAATATATACTTTTGATAAGTTATGTAAAGAAATTTAGCAAATTCAATGTTAAATTTCACTGATTTGTAAAACTATACTTGTAGGGTAAAAAGTTCTATACAAGCATTTCTGAACCATTGTTCTGAATTTTTTAACAATACTATGTTAACATGTTATCAATTAACTGCTGATAAATAAAAGTATGTCTTATATAAAAATATATCTTGTAGAGTAAGTTATTTTAATTAGTATAGGATTTTCGTTTGTGTTAAAATGTTTTTATGAATATATATATATATATATATATATATATATATACATGACATAATTATTAGGCGACCCCAGTTTTTGTAAAGAAATGATGTATTTCATACTATTTTTAAGTGGATAATTCTAAATGAAAATAGAATGGTTCTTTTGTGAATATTACTTTGCAAAGTTTTACAAGGCAAGGAAGCAAAGATGAACTTGTCCGAATCACTACATTGATGAAACAGCAATATAGATAATTATAAAATATTTATAAATTCATTTGATGCAATGGTATTGTGCAGCATTAACAAAAGAATCATTCTAGTAGGTTCTCCCAAAAGTTGCAAAAAATTGAAATTTTACACGCCAAATAATCTAAGGTTACCAGAAAACACTTGCACTGGATTTTCCTTCCACATACAACTAAAACAACTTTACAAGATATTACTTACCAAATATCAAGCAAAATGGCGAACATAAACTAGAGTTACAAGAGAAAATAACATGTATCAAACACTTATGCGTCTCACTATATATATATATATATATATATATATATATATATATATATATATATATATCCTTACAGAATGTAGCATCCCAAGGAATATTTTAATATTAATGTCAAAATTGATCCAGCCAGAAGAATCGATGCAAACAATATTATCTACTTTCAGAGGCAAATATGTATAAACAGATCGCTGACGAAGCAAACAAACTTACACATGTAATTTTCGAATTTTTACTTGAATATATATGCGTGTGTGTGTGATTATATATATATATATATATATATATATATATATATAATAGCAAGAGTTCAGGACTGATCCCATAAGACTGAGGTTTAGAGCGGGATGACCTTGTTTAGACTGTTGATCACGCCACATAAGGCGCTCTCTATAAGAAAATGTAACTAATGTCCTGTTATAATAGTTAAAGGACGGACCTCATGCGGGATATTTGGCTCTGTCACGGGGATTAGCTTGACACCCTAGTAGAGGAGCATCATTGGATAGGAGTGGCCTGTTACCTTTTTATAAACGCACACCCCGCCACACACACACACACACACACACACACACACACACACACACACACACACACACACATATATATATATATATATGTGAAAAGTGTATGTATATATATATATATATATATATACACATATATATATGTAGTTTTTAAATATTATATATGCGTGGTAGTTATTTAAAAGCGCTCAATATCAGTGATAGAGCAGACATATTCATATAGATAGGTGTGAGTTTGTAACCCTGGGTTTCACGCTTTTGCGATCGTCAGACAAACTGATTGATTTTTTTAAAAAATAGTTATATTCGTGCATTTGTCTGGAAGTGTGGGAAATCTGTCGTCACGACAGACGCAGACATATACATATACATTTGTACACCCAGCAACACGCGCAAGGACACACACACACACACACGCACGCGCGTGCGCATTCGGTCACTGAGGCTTGCATAAACATACACATGCGAATCGTGCGAGGTTCGGTATATATATGTATATGTGTGCCGTTGCACACATACATACTCATACGTTTGGCGTATTCGAACAGTGTAGTGATGTCAACGTCAACGCACGAATAGTTGTCGATTTCTCGTACGTACATATGTACTTTTGATGGGTTCTGTGTGAAACTATGGTAGGTAAGAATTGCTATTATTTTATTTAAGGCTGTATTGTTATTTTTTGTTTTAAAGTCGGTTATTGGCTTGTTTTATTATTTTTTGTGGTTGCGTATATTTAAATGGTAAAAATTCTAATTTGTAATGCTTGTTAGTGTTTATTAATTATTAATTTTACTATGGCAGAGACGTGTGATTTTTTTTATCCGTTTGATATAAATTGTGATAATAGGTATTTATTTTCATGTCTGCATTTGGAAATTAGTTCTGATCTCGTGTTTAGTAAGTTCTTTTGTGGGGTATGAGATATAATTGCTACTTTCTCATGTAGGCAAAGTAGGCATTTTTTGTAATGTTGCTGTAAGCAGGTGCTTTTTTCAGTATTTCCCAGGTTATTGTTGGTGAAATATTTCTGTCTTTTAGACGCCATATTTATGTTAATAGTTTAGTGTTGTCCAAGTATTTTCTATTGGAGAATGAAAGATTGCGGTTGTTATTTCTTTTCTTAAATGGTTCCTCAGTGGCACCGATGTAGTACATGGTGTTGTTGTTTGCACTTATCTTGGCTTTATATACTATATTTGTTTGCTGGCAATTTCTCTGGAGTGGGCATGTAGTTCCGTTTCTGCAGTTGCATTGAGCTTCTTCGATTGCATTATTGTAGTTTGTTAATTTTTTGTTGTAGCTTTTTATTATTTGTGTAATATTTTTGTGCAGCTGTAACTAATTTTGACGTTGTTTTTGTTAAATATTTTTGCTAAACGGTTTGTCACCGGGAAGTGTATTTCCATTAAATTCAGGAATGTCTTACCTATGTTTGTTTTGACGGCTTTGTTGTATGGTGGATTAAACCAGATGATATTTCTATTTCTGTTTTTGCTTTTTCGTTGCGGAGCTGTATATTGTAGTTGTTGTTTGTATCCACATTTCTTTAGTGCTTCGTCGTATGGTGTTCTTTTGTTATTAAAAATCTGTATGTTAGATGAATTTTCAAATAGTCTGCGGCTGATTGATATCGGTATTGGTTTGATGATTGAAGGTGGGTGGTTGGAGGATGTGTATATGTAAGTTAGATCGTCATTATCTTTTCTGTATGGTTCATATGTAAAAGCGTGAAACTCAGGGTTACAAACTCACACCTTTATATATATATATATATATATATATATATATATATATATATATATATATGTATATATATACAAACTAATATGATATGCAAATGTCGTGAGCCAATAGAATTATAAATTGGGAAAATCCAGTGTAATAAGTTCGAGCTACTGAAGGATTTCATCGGCATTAAATAGTGATTTTTATTGATAAAATGATCTATGCATTTGAGGCCGTGATATAAATGCAAGTGTGCTCTATAATCAGTTAATTTGGGAAGACGCTCAAAATGTAAAAGGATGAATTTTAATTTATAAAAGAAACTGAGTTATGTTTTACTTACTGTTTAATTTTCTATCACTTTTATTTCGGTTTAAGATAAAAAAAATTCCATTTAGTACATAATTACATCCGTCCACATCCTTCTTTACAAATATAAGGCACCACTCAATAACTCCCGAGCCTAAAGAAAACAACAACTTTTAGGCAAAATTTGACTTTATTCATGAAAATAGTCTCCTTTTAGGGTGATACCCTGATTCCAACGTTTCTCTAACAATTCGATACCTTTTCTGTAGAATGATTTGTCTTTGGCCTCAAAATACACCTCACTTTCCGATATCACTTATTCATTGGGGACAAATTTCCCTCGAGCATTATTTTGAGGTCTGCAAGCAGCAAGTATTCAGTAAGGACAAGATTTCTAGAATAGGGTGGATACGGAAGTAATTTGAAGTGCAATTTTTGGAGTTTTGCCATCGTTGCGATCGATTTGTAACACGATGCTTTTTCTTGATGAAACATCACATTTTGCTTTTTCATTTGTGTCAATTTTTTGGCGATTTCCTTGAAATGCACTAATAATGCTATATAATATTCTTTGTTGATGGTTCTCTCTTGCTCAAGGTAATACGCGCATCCTAAAATACGGACGCCAAAGACATGCCTGCTGATGTTTGCGTCTTTGGTCGTTTTGGACGGCTTTCATCTGCTGCTCTGCACTCAGCTTACTGCCGATTTGATACTAGAATGAAGTGGTGCATCCATGTTTCATCCATTGTCACATATTTACTCAGAAACTATTTGTTGCAGTGTAACAGTTATCAACAACGATCTGAATCGTCGACGCGTTGTTGTTTTTGATCGACTGTGAGCAAACATAGCACCCGCTTTGAACACAGCTTTCTCATTAACAAATGTTTGTGCAAAATAGTGAACACACTGCCTTCTGATATGTTTAAGCCCTCTGCTATCTCACGTAATTACAATTTACGATAGACCAAAAACAGTTTGAGTATATTTGTTCGGTTTTCCAGAACAACTGCCGATTTTGGGTTTCCGCAACGTTCAGTATCATTTGTGTCTCTGCGACCGCGTTTAACATTAGCATACCACCTGTTAACCGTTGTTTTCGACGAAGCAAAGTCCGAATAACACTTAACAATGCATTGCGTTACAGGAACAGTATTTTTCCTATCAGAAAGCAATTCTTTATCAACACACGAAATTCAGATTTTTCAATCGTTTTGAAAATTTGCAACAGTCGCTTTACTTAAATAATTGTAATTTGTACACTGATAATCAGATGAGGCGTAAATTTTATCACATGTCATTTCAAAATTAGTACTTTATAAAAATCATATGGATTTTTTTTATTAGGGCCAACATCTATATGGAATTATTGAGTCATGCGTCAATTACATGAATGAAAATTTTTATTTAGTTCGATGTCGGCCTTCTAGAAAACAACATATTGTGACAATAATTAGCTTGATCTAATTTATCATTCCGTTACTTATATAAATATATGGCACGATGTTACATTTCACCGTGACTGAGGGTTTGATTAGTACAAAAAACTACTGATCATGACAGATATTGCGCTATTCCTAAAAAATGATACTAATGTCCATGGAGCGTCGTTGCAGTATATATGTGGATGGATTCTATGTGCCTTTAACAATTGCGCCTGAGAAGGTGCGGGCAAGAGAAATTGGCTAACCACGTTAGTAGACCGTTTTTCTCAGAAAACGAGAGTAACACACCATTATATATTATATATTTTTAAGAGTGCTCGATATTTAATCGGGTATTAAATATAGTTATATTTTTACTATAATTGTTTAAAATTAAAACATAGTTTATTGTAATACAATAGCTGTTGTATAACACGATTCGCAGGCGTGCCTCGACCAATCATTCCTGAAATTTAACAAAGTCTGTGTGTTTCTTTGATCTCGGACTTACGAATGTAGGATTGCCTGATATTACTTGGCTAATTAAATACAGACACCCGAGAGGTTGGGTATATTGTTAAATCCAATTTTATCTGATCCGAGGTAGCTGATAGCTGGCAAACGGAATATATTCAGTAAAACACTGCAATACCAAGGCTGTAGTTATATATATATATAATTATTAGCACGTCAAATCTGGTGACACGCAGCTGTTGGCTAGGTTTTCAATAATCCATTCATTAACATTGTTCTCGGAGACGGTGATTCACTCAGCTTATAGCGAGCGATGCCGATTTCAGTCACGGGCCTTAAATCTGTTAATTTCGTTTTCTACTTCGGTTTTATTAAAAAGACACAAAACCAGGGTGGTAAAGGTAGCTACGGAAATTCAAATTGACTTCACTGTATAATACTTACCAGTAAACAATTAGTCAAAACAGCATGGAAATATTATGTCTATGATTGTTTTACTCAGATTCAATCAGTTCTGTTACTTTTACAGACAAAAATAAAGGATTCTCCAATTTTAGACAAATATCTTTTTAACTTTAAAACTAGTAAAAAAATAATACCAGCCATCTGAAAATAGGGTTACAATTGTGTTTAGATGCCTGCTTATTCGCCTCTTATCAGGCAGTAAAAATATTTTATACGACACAATTGTTACCATATTCAGCGAATTAAGAGGGTGGGATTTAAAGATTTTGTCTCTGTTAACCAATAGAAAGACACGGCATGATGGATAAGAGGAAATAGATTATAAGAGTAGCGAAGTAAATAATTAAAATGAACATGAAACCCAAACCCTTTCGATGTCTGTAATGAAACATTTGTATGCCTACATATGAATCTGAGCATATTTCCAATAGTGTCGTGTGAATTCGTAAAATGGTTACAAGAGTTTTTAAAAGTTTTCATCATTTAAAGTGTTGAGAAATTTATAAAGCCGGAAAAGTGTTATAAATATCATGTATATCAAACATATTTAATCGACTTTGTAAGTGATCTATAGGTTTTGCAGTCGAACGGGGTAATGGATTTTGTATAAAACTGTCCGTCTTTTTACAAATTCAAGTCAGAATTTTCAAGCACACACACAAACTCACACATGCATACACACACACACAATATATATATATATATATATATATATATATATATATATATATATATATATCCCCAGAAGTGTATTTGTTCATATGTATATATGTGTTTCTAGTGTTTGAGAGGTGAGAGAGATTGCTTTTTGTGTCTGTCTATCTTAAGCTGGATTGCCTTTATTGAATAAGTGATATTATTTTTTCGGTGATAGAAAACGTCTCACGATCTTATTTGCAAACTAATGTCTAGACTTTGCAAGGTGGCCATGATATATTTACTGTATCAAACGTTTGGTTATGTTTTTTTTTATTGAAGGTGTGTTGAAACATTTCTCTCTCAAATGATTTGTATTTCACCTCAACGAATCCTATAAAATTATTGAATGACCTTGTCGTATGGTGAATACCAATGACAATTCACTGGTTGACCTCACCCCGACTCAGAGTTTGAAACCAAGGAGAAAAACAGTAATCCGATGGCTGATTGTCAAATATAATTCCTTCCCAAACTGGGTAATTACTACAATCTTGTAACATCGTTTTTTCAGGTTCTGATACCTTAAGTATATATTAGTAAATATATGAGAAATCACCGATGGAAGAAATAAACAAAATGTCGTAAGGAAAATGTAAAATTACTCTTCTTGTTTTTTCTTCTTCATCTTTCCTTCTTTTTCTTTTTTGCTTGATCTTCATTTTTCTCTTTATTTTCTTTTTTCTTTAATATTTATTTTCTTCTTCTTTTTGACTTCATCTTCTTTTTATTTTTCTCTAATCTTCTTTTTCGATTTTTCTTTTCTTTTGTCATCTTTCGCTTCTTCTTTTCCATCATCAATTTTTTTTATTATTTATTTTTTTTTATTCCCCATCATCATTTTCATTTTTTGTCTTCTTTTTCATTTTCTTTTCCTGTCTACCTTTCTTATTTCTTTCTTTTCTTCTTTTCTTTTCATCTACATCATTTTTGTTGTTTTTTCTTTTTTCGTCATTTTTTCTTCTTTTTACCTTCATCTTATTATTCCTTAATTTTATTTTTTCCTCCATCCTCTTCTTTTCTTTTTTTTCTTCTTCTTCTTCATCTTTTTTTTCTTCATTTTTATTTTTTCCTCTGCATTTTCTTTCATCTTATTCTTCTTCTTTAATATTCGTCTTCTTTTTCCTTCAACTTTCTTTTTTCTTAACCTACTTCTTGTTTTTCTTTTTCTTTACTTTCTTTTCTTTATCTTCTTTTTTCTTCATGTTCTTTTTTTCCTTCATCATCTTCATTGTCGTCTTCTTCTTTTACACCTTCCTCTTCTTCTTTGCGGACATATCTTTATATAGATTTTTCCTTGTTTTCCTGTGAACAACCCACCCCTAACATTCGTACAATTATTTTTGATACGCCATATATAAATAAATGAATATATATATATATATATATATATATAGGCGTGTGTGTATACATATGTATACATTCGCAGTATCGCTGATGTTTTTCCTATTCCTTATTTTGTAATCTATTTACATATTTTTGTTAAGCTATTTAGTGTTTCAATCTGCTTCTATGGCCTTTGATATATCGTTTGTGTGATATTTTCCGACTCTTATTTTCTTATCATACGTCATAGAAATTTCATAGGTTGATATACCGTAAAACAAACTAAACCTTACTAACTTAGACATATCACCTCTGTCTCTTTTATTCGACTTATAATTCGTTTATGTCATGTATTTTTCTAGGCATTTTTCTAATGAATCAAGTTTTTTCTAATGGACCAAATTTGGCCAGTGTTCATTGTCAGTTTGAAAAGCTCTTGCAGGAACTAAATAGAAAAATCTGAATCTTTTAAATCTTGTAGTAGGTATTAATAAAATATTTGCTTGATTTTGTCAATATTCTTTTTTCTTTGGTTAAATTTATTTTGTCCTAATATTCTTAAGCCGCAAAGAAATAAAACTGACACGTTATTTACCGTTGATTCTAAGAAGGGTTTCACTAAAAATCCGTTCCTTTTCAATGTCTAAATTAGTTCAATGTATTACTTGATTTCTAATTTGGAAAATGCTCCAAATTTTCAACTAATTCATAGAAACTAATAAATGATTTGTGTGTGTGTGTGTGTGTGTGTGTGTGTGTGTGTGTGTGTGTGTCTTTCTTTGTTAAATTATTAGATGAAAAAATACGAAGTTGTAATCTTTCGAGAGTGAGGTTCTCCAGAAAGGTGTCAAGAAGCGAAATGCAAAGATCGTAATGCAGATAATTACAGTTCTTTGAAAAGACCCTTGTTGTTTAGCTGATTAAGAGTTGTAATGACGGCCTTTGCTAAACAGTTAGCGATTTCTTTTCGAATAGTTGCAAATCTATTGGGACATCAAAGATGATCTTTGGAAACCGAACAAATAAGCAAGAAAAAGAATATCACATGTAAGTAATTCGAGGAATTCAAAAATAGGATCGGAATAAAAAATCTAAGAAAATGAAAGGTTGAAAACTATGTAAGATAGGAAGGCTTTTAGAAAAACTAGAAAAAGGAAAGTGAACAAAAGCCAAAATGAAATGTAAAAATACAAAGAATCAGTTCCAATAAATGATAACAAAATTCTTATTCTTCTATGTACCTTGTTATTTCAGAACGTAGGCGATCATGGCTTTCCACGTCTTCCTATCCTTGGTGGCTTTAGCATGGTTTTTTTCTGTAACACCATGCAAACACCGTTCTGTCATCAACCTGCCTATGCTCTTCAAATATGTTATCCGCTGCTTTCTTCTGTCTCTTTTTTTCTTCTATCTGACTTGTTAGTTTCAGGGTCTTCAAGCCCTCCTTCCAGATGTCGAAAATGATCAAAATGGGTGAAACGAATGAAGGCATTTTACCCTATTAATATTGTTTGGCTTGTTGTCCTCATTTAAATCAGCATAATCACAACGTACATCCGGTGAACTATCTTTTTAAGTATATAGTGCAAGTAATTATAACAGGAAGGAAAGCAGCAAGAAAAAGAAAAAAGTTTGTACGGAATCAGAAGTAAAATTAACACAAATAGAAAGATGAATGAATAAATTATAAATGAAGGAAATTTAATTTAACAAGAACAAAAGAATAAAGGTACATCAATTAGAACCAAATAAATATTTATAACGATAAAAATACACTACTAATATATAGTGTGTATCCAAAATCATTTTTACAAACATTCGGGCCAGGACAAGATTGCATATAAATATGTTCGCAAATCTTAGGTTTCTGATTTAGTAACATTAAAATCCAAGATACAATCTAATTTCAGACATACGCACCGTAGTGGGGGCGCTAGTGTGTGTCGTCAGTGATGTCATCTCGAGGATCACTAGGGGGTTTCGGGTCTTTCAACATCATACCCCAGTCACCGCGCCGACCGGATCAGAGATGATCAGTTTCTGGTCCACCCTCGATAAGCACTTTCAGACACTTGGAAAATTACGTTTTCCCGGTAGAAAACTTTGCAAGTGCTTCTGATTGGCGACAGTCAGAGCCACTTTCCATTTAGAGGCGAACCGTACATGAGCTCGTCCGAAAATGTCAAACAATTTACCTATTGTACAGCTATTAAAAAAAGGAAAAAAAACTCGACTACGAATTAATCACGATAAATTAATTTAAACGTATTCATGCATTTTATCTTATTTACAAACTTTTTGCAAATGGTACAGAAGCTGCTCTTGAAGTACTCTTCTTGTGGTACTATGGGATATACAAAAAGCTGGGGCCATTAGACATGCGCTGATATCTGAATTGTCCCTGGGTGTCTTTAGAAAGTGTTCTACGTAGTCAAGCGTGCGAGTATTTTTCGATCCGTAGTTTGTGATGTCAGGGATCCTGTCTCAGCAACGCGATGTCAAATATAAGCAAATGTTAGATTGGTCGGATAACTTCGGTCTCGAAGCACAAGGAGATACAGCCGTGTAACCGCACGTCAGTTACATTTCACGCGGGCGTATGTAAAAATCATATCCAGCGACTCAGGATATGAATATTCTGATATTGTTAAATAGAACACTTCTTAGTTAACTCACCACTACATACGTTAAACGTGGAAGACAGACTAGCCACTAGTATGTCATTCGTGTACATTTCTACACTAATCTAATTCTTATGACAACACATTGCCTATCTACCGTAAACTTTATTTAAATTTAATATTTCAGCAAGGAAGGATTTGCATACAACAGTTTCACTGTGAGGAACCCGCCCCAAAGTTTATAAGGGTTTTTTGATACAACTTGTATGTAGTTTATAATATAAGCAGATTAAAACTTCTTTTATATGTCTCAGAAGTTGGTGTTCAATCACAGATACAAACCAATGTTTCAAATGCAAACTTTTGACAGAGCCAAAAATGAGAGAAAAAGGTGGTTTCGTTTAATCATTAACGCTCTTTCCTCGTGTTTTGCATAGTCATAATGAACGGATTCATTCTCAATGGCGCCCAATGAACATCTGGTGGAATTAAGATTAACTATAGGCCTCGGGTTGAACCCATATATAGGATCCATTGCTAGAGATATTGAAGCATAGCCTATCTCTCTAGGAGGTGTCAGACACATTCTGCATTTCTTCGGCTTTACAAGAATCAGTTTAGACAGAAAAGAAGTATTACTACCCTGTCTTGGCTGGGGTTGCTCCATCATCATTTTTCAGAGTTGAAAAGATTCAAAATAATTATAATTGTTAAGGTAGAAATGTTTTCTTTTTATCAATTTATTATCCAAAGTTGCTGATGTCTCCAGCTATCACTCATTTCTCCGTATTTTTCTCACAAATATTCTGATGAGTTCCATATTTTGAATTAAGTCAGTTTAGAAATTTGTTGCTGATTGTATGAGATCAAATCAGTCAAATTTCGTATGTATTCCGTAAGAGGAAGTTCCACTCCAAGAACTGATACATTGCGCAGACTATCGACAGGGGTTTTCCCTACTATCTTATCCTCTTACAAACATGACTTTGCTTTCCACCACTTCTTTCAATGATATAACACATCATAACACTTTTGACAGTAACACGCTACATTTCTGGTTAATGATAGGGTTGGTTTCGGGTATAATTAATTCTGATGGATTAGTTAATACCGACGAATTATAATTTTTGAAAAAGAAAGATTAATGCATTACAAAAATAGTAATATAGTAGTAATAATGAAAAATTCGATGTACAGTACCGGCCATAAAGGCCACCCCATTTAAAAAAAAAAAGAAATGATTTATTTCATACGATTTTAAGTGGATAATTCTAAAGGAAAATAGAATGAATCCTTTGTTATTACATCGCAAAATTTTACAAGGCAAGGAAGCAAAGATGAACTCGTCCGAATCACGCTAAATTTTCTTCGTTCTTTCATTGATGAAACTGCAATATAGGTAATTATTAATTATTTATAAATTAATCTGATGCATATGTTATTGTGCAATATTAACAAAAGAACTATTCTATTTTCATTTACAAGTATTTACCTGGCAATAAATACTAAAAATGAGTATGAAATATATTATTTTTAAGACACTGGGTTTGCCCAATAATTATAGTTGGTAGTGTATGTCAAAAAAAATTCTTGCAACAAACGCTTGCAGGAAAAACAATGATGTAAAAAATTCGAAGGTATGGAGACGACACAGATGAATTGAGAAAGATAATCGAAGAGATGATCCTTGTAATCTGGAAGTGGTTCTACAATAGAATTCTGATAATGAAATTTACGTTGTATGTACGTAAAAGAGAAATTTATGGGAAATTGTAAATGTTAGGGTCAACCATAAAATACATTAAAATATTATTATTATTATTAGAAATTTCGCCATCTCTAAGATCAGAGAATTTGTAGGTGGCTTCCACAAAACATGGCAACTAGTTCATTACAGAAAAGAAAACGTTATTCATAGAAAGATATTTGATTTAATTTGTTCGGCATATCAACTTCTTATAGATCATTTAATGCCAAAACTAAATTTTCTTGTGAAATATGATAAATGTTATTCTACTTTCAAAGCTGAATACATAGGTGTTGATACTTATCTTTTGTGTATATATATATATATATATATATATATATATATATATATGTGTGTTAAAAATTACTAAATAGTAGGATATGTGATTTTATCGGCAAGAGAAACTTCTATTGGTAATTTAATGTCAAAATCTAAATGTTTTGAATACAATTTTATTAATACAACAAAAATATTTAAAACCCAATTTTCAGTTACATTCAAACGCTATAGTTAGTGATTTTTCTATAAAATATACCATTGGAAATTCTAGTATAAATATGGATTATTTATATAAAATATAAAATACTATATAAAATATATATTTATATATATATAATTAGTAATTTTATATAAAAATTGTATTTTTACTAAAAAAGGTTATATTTATAAAAACATTTATATAAATGACATGCATACAACTAAAACATTCAAGAAATTTCTAAACTATCAGCTCTATACAGCTCTTTTCTAAGATCGAGAGTAAAAAAAAGTCTTTGCGTGAGAAACGCATGAGTAACCAAAAATCACCCTGCAGCCACAAAAAACTAATTGTATTAAAGTTAAGAAGAAACAAGGAAGCTCATCCCTTGAAGTGTACCAACAGCAGCAAAAAATTGAAATAGATAGCATATATAAGTCAAAGATAATAAATGACTTAATCAAAATGCTAACATTAAATAACTTTAACTAAAAACCTCCATCAATAGTGGAAAGCTAGTTGAAGAAACTTTTCCCCTAAACACTGTTTGAACAGAGTCCTAAATTCGAATCGCAAACAGTTGTCTGTTCGAAAAGTGAATACTAAGATATTATCTAATAGGGAACTGGTAAATATTAGTATTAACATATGTCATGAAAGGCAACATTCTTTTTAT
Organism: Ascarosepion bandense; assembly: GCA_037127315.1. NCBI lineage: Eukaryota > Metazoa > Mollusca > Cephalopoda > Sepiida > Sepiidae > Ascarosepion > Ascarosepion bandense. The sequence goes on along the minus strand of JBBBDQ010000493.1, from coordinate 3,076,668 downwards.
TCTTGTTTTATTTACTCATGCATTATTTTCTTTTGTCCATGTTGCGTTATGTATGTGTTATGAGTGTCAAACTACTCAATCTCTATTTCTATATTATGTGCCCTAAAAATTTCAACTGTCTTTTTCAGGTGTTATGTATATTCGTCCCTTTCGTCTTTCTTGTGTCTTAAACTTTGTCACTGCTCGCATGTTCAATTGATCGTATTCTCGTCCTTCTGTAGAACCAGATATCTGATGATTCATGAGTTTTATTCATCGGTAAGGTGATTGCCTACCTTTCACTGCTAGATAGGAAAACTGATACTACTTAACATTTCAGTACTTTTTACTTTGTTTCTAACGGAATTAATCAATAAATATTGAAGGTATTGTGTTAGGTATAATAAATTCATTGTATTGGAATGTGTAGGTTATATTTAATTCATTGCATGACATTTTTCATTTTATGAAAAATCTTGTGATTTTCGAAATTGTAAGAAATGCATTTCGAGTTGTATTATCTGTTTGCTTTTATGTTAATGTCCGTTGCTGTGTAATGGATATCCGCTCAGAATGAGAAATCGGAGAACCGAGTTCAAAATCAATTAGAATTCGTTTCATTCACTGACTCACAAATATCTTCGGGAAAAGTATTATTCCAACTCTTCTCTCTCCAGCTATTGATTGAATAATAGGACAGATTGGGTTCTGTAGCCTTGGCTAGCAACCAGTTTTACGCAAAAAGTAATGGCATATCAATGTGGAAAAATCTTCTGTCTAGTCAGTCTTGTCTCGAAAAAGAGACATACGCCTAAACATATATTACGTATGGCAACTAACTGACTGATTATAAAGTACTTCTACAGTTAACATTCATATATACACTCAGTGTAAATTAAATTCACATAATGATAATGAAATTAAAATTTAACTTACTACGATAAAGTGGATGTGCGTTGTGGTGTAATGGATATCGTCTCAAAAATCTAAGAGTCGATTTTAAATTCTAGTTGAATTCATTTCATTCACTTGCGTGTAAATTCCCTCCAGCTATGGATTAAGTAATAGGGCAGATTCGATTCTATAGCCTTGGTTGGCAATTAGTCTACGTAACAATCTGTCAGATAAAGCAATGGCAACCTACTGCGGGAAAATCTTGTGTTTACTCACTCATATCTCGAAAGAGACATAAATGTCAAGCGTGTATTACATAAGTATTACATACAATTAGTCGACTGATTGACAGGTTCAGGTATCGTCAATTTCTATAAGTGACCAAGCAAGCCTTTTAATGACATTTTGCTGATAATTTTATTTAATTTTCATTGATGGTCCTGGTACTAGGATACTGACCAGTACAATTATTTTCCTGTCAACCAGACGAAAATTTTTGGCAGAGTCTCTGATTAGAGGAAATAAAACATATTCTAATTTGCGGAAATTCTACTTGCTTAGAAAAAGATCATTCGAGCTATTAGATTTAACTTGGATTTGAAAGTTAGAAAATTACCAATTCCCTATACTGGGTTTCGTTACTATCACAAACAAAACAGGACACGATAATGTAGATTAATCTTGGCTCGCCAAATATGACACTAACCGGAAATATACAATTATAAATAACATGAACGAAATTGTTTCTGAAGAAAGGTTGATGAAGAAAAATACAATTGTTTTCCTTTGTTTCGTATTTATATGAGTCTGGTGTATTGTGATATGTTTGTGTGTAGTTCTTTGCCAAATTGGAAAACTTCTCCGCATTATATATATATATATATATATATATATATATATATATATATATATATATATATATATATATAATGCGGATAAGTTTCTCAGTTCGGTAGAAGAAAAACACAGACAAAGATATCACAAATTCATATAAATATGAAGAAAAAGAAAACCATGGCAGACGAAAGTAATTACTGTGAAGAATGAAGATATTACAATATATATATATATATATATATATATATATATATCAGCGTGCAGTGTGGGTATAGAAGAATATATATACGCAACATATAATCAGAGGACACGCGTAGCGGCGGATGTCAACAAAAGTTCGTTTACGCTATAAGAGACTTACCCTTTCTTTTTAACGCTTTCTCTCTCTCTCTTTCTCCCTCCTTCTCTCTCTCTTTCTCACTTTCTCCCCCCCCTCTCTCTCTCACCTAACCCACTTTCTTTATTTTTCAAATCTACGGGTCTGCAATCCAAATGTCAGATTAAATGTATCTTCGAACTTTTAACAGGGGGAAGATAAGTTTTAACAAGTACTAAATACACAAAAAGTACCGCTTTTTTCATACATTATAAAAAATTAAAAAACAACAACAATAAGAACCCAATTATTACTTGAAATGTAGTAGCTAAGTTCAGATATTACAGTGGAAAACGAGTTAAATGTAATCTATGCCTTTTAGAAAAACTTGTCATTTTTAACCATATCAAGAATCCAAATTCACCTAATAAGAACAGTAATTTAATGACGACATGCCTTCATAGAAAAAATACTTACTTAAATTCTTAGACACTGATTGATAACGACTGTTTGCTCTTTCTTTCTTTCTTTCTTTCTTTCTTTCTTTCTTTCTTTCTTTCTTTCTTTCTTTCCACCGAAATATTACTTTGAAGAATTATGAATTAAACGACTTTTATTTTTGCTCCTTATATTTTTCATTTTTAATTCTATATTTTACTTCTTAACTTTTTCATTTTTAAATTTTTCTTTACTTTTATCTTACTTTTATTTTTTATCTAAAATTTCAAAATTTTTAAATTTCAAAATTATAATTTTCCCTACATTTTTATGTACATGTAATATCTTAAAATTTTTAAGACTCATCTATTATGTCCATTTGGTTTCTTCTCCTCACATTTTATTGTTTTAAGTTTCGTTTTAAATATACATTTAAATTTTGAATTTTTATCAACACCTAACCGTAGAATGTTTAAAATTTTAAACTTGTTATTAAAAAAGCACTAACTTAACTTTGCTAAGAGAATGAGACAGCGCATAGCTGACCGAAAATTCGGCTCCAAGGACTATTGGCGGTTATGCAAACGTTTGCTGAACAATAGCAAATCCTCAATCCCTTCTTTAATATAAGATGACGTGAGAACCTCATTTGAGGTTCTCACGTCATCTGCGGACAAAGCTGAGTTCTTTGCTCGCAGATTCTCATCCAACTCCACATTTGACTCGTCTGGAATACCTTCACCCGACTTCCATATTAGAACTGAGGCTAAGCTGTACGACATACATATTACCCCGACAGTAGTATCCCGAGTAATTTAAAAACTTGGCCCCTATAAGGCGAGCGGTAGCGATGGAATCCCGGTGACCCGGTGATAGTCCTTAAGAAATGTGCTCCTGAACTCTCCCCTGTCCTCTCTAAAGTGTATTTCTGCTTCCTGTTTTTCTGCATGCTGGAAGATCTCGTCAGTCGTTCCTGTATTTAAGAACTGTGGTGAACCTTCGGACCTATCAAATTATTGGCCAATCAGCCTTCTACCAATTTTCGGGAAAGTGTTAGAGGCCATAATTAATGCTGACATAGCTTAACATCTTACTGCCCACAAACTCTACTCTGACAGGCAGTATGGCTTCCGCTTTGCCAGTTCCACGGCCGACATGCTAACAACCATTACGTAGTACATGCTCCAGGCCCTTGATGAGTCAGGCGAGGCTCGTGCTGTTGCTCTGGACATCTCCAAGGTTTTTGACAGTGTTTGGAACTCTGGGCTTCTATGCAAGCTTCGGGGTTACGGTGTTACCGGACGCTTGCTTGATCTAATCCAATCTTTTTTAAATAACCGCAAAATGAAAGTGGTCCTGAATGGGCATGCCTCTACATCCTAGAGCACAAACGCTGGTGTCCCTCTGGGCTCTATCCTGGGTCCGACGCTCTACTTCCCAGATAAGATCAAGAGCCAAATAGGCATCTACGCAGATGACACCACAATTTACTCCCGCATCAGTAAGAAACTCGCCGTGGCGGACAAACATAAACTTGCTGCTGACCTTGAAAGGGATCTACACTCTGTGGTGAATTGGGGCAAGAAGTGGCTTGTCAATTTCAATGCTAGTAAGACCAAGCTGTTGTCTGTCAATCATCACAGGCAACCTCTCCTGCCTCCCATAAGCATGGACTAAACGAGACTCCCTGAGAGCAATACACTGCGCCTCCTCTGCTTTACTCTCTCTTCTGATCTCAAATGGAACCACTACATTGAGTCCATAGCTAAATCTACTGCTAAGAAGGTTGGGTCACTGTATCGGGCCAGGATGTTTCCCCGTCTGAATCTATTTTGCATATATACAAATCAACCATTCGTCCGTGCATGGAATACTGCTGCCATATATAGTCAGGCGCCCATGCTGTTCATCTCAGTGTTCTCGCCAGGCTCAAAAGGAGAATCAGCAATGTGATAGGTACCAACTTAGCGGCTCGACTACATCCACTTCCCCACCGACGAGATATGGCCTCCCTTTGACTGTTCTATAAATAATTTTATGGCTTCTGCTCCAACGAACGTAAGTCGCTGGTGCCTCTGCAACAGGTGTTTACTCGTGTAACCAGATTGGCAACTGGGTCCCACCCATTCACAGTTAGATTGACCAAATGCTGACGACAATTCTACTCCTGCAGATTCTTCTATCGCACTGCCCGCCTGTGGAACCCGCTTCCATATTCTTGCTTTCCTGACGTCTACAACCCCCAGGAATTTAAATTCAATGTCAATACTCATCTATTAACCACTTGATTCTAATTCTTTCAGCACCCCGTATATCCTTTCCTTTCTCTGCGCATTTGCAACTGTCATCACACCTGTATTCCCATCCTTCTCTTGCTTCTTTCTAACTGGTTCGTCTTCCTCTTCACTCTCTTCGACTTAATCGTTTTACTCTTATGTAGCCCCCTGCACATCAGTGGCATTACCGCCTTGCTCGGTGTGATACGATTAAAAAACAGATTTAATTCCAATCAACATCTCTTGAAATCATTTTCAAATCTATTAAACAATAAGTTAAAATATGCATCTAATTATTGCATAATGCACGAATCTCCAAGTTTTGCCATAGATGTAACATAATGTGTATAATGTGTATATTTATTAATATTTATTAATATATATATATATAGGAAAAATTATTAAAAAGTTGTGAGTTTAAAAATGTATTTTTTGACAGTATTTGTTAAAATCATTGTTTCATTAAAATTTTAAAATCATTGTTTCTGATGAAGGACCGAGTTTAATATAGATAAAAGTTGCATGAGCAAATATAATGGACGTTGTTGTTGGAAGCATACGTAATCTAACTTTCTAAACTTATTTTCAACATTGCTCATATATAGATAGATGATAATGTTTATCGATAATTAGTTGATTCATATATATATATATATATATATGTGTGTGTGTGTGTGTGTGTGTGTGTGTGTGTGTGTATTTGGGTGTATGTATTAATATATAAATGTATATTTTACATTCTCCTGTGGCTTCATTATACGTATACAAGTAAATAATCAGGAGGGTGGCTGCATTGGGATGAAAAACTATTTTATTTTTTGCGAGCTAAAAGAACACACTATTATATGAATACAATATTTTCAATGATAATTGACTTCACACCTGGTCACAGTGAAGACGATGGATAAAAAAAGCTGCGAAACGCCAAACTTCTTATTTCTTGAAATCCTCCAGCAGACCAAACTATTTTCGTTTTAAATTTGACGCCTTTTAAATAAGTCAAGAGGTGAACTGCAAAATTGTTTCCAAGTGATTTTTCTTTCTTTAATGTCAATGTTCAAACTTACATGACATTATACAAGAACGAGGCGTATGCTTAACTGGTGGTAACGGTGTTAAGACATTTTACAAATTTCTATCAAATCGTTTCTTTTCGCGAATGAGAGTTCTGTAGATGCACATTGCGTTTGACTCACATTTGTGCAGCCGTGATGAAATCGTCCGGTCTTCTTCCTAAGGAAGGTGCCTGATCACTTTGACGTTGCGTAATTGTTAGCAATCTTGTCTTGGATATCAATTACAACTGAATAGGGAGTTCATCAAACGCCACATACTTTTGGCCTTGTGCAACATCGAAAGTACGCTAACTAAATTAACCGAACTTTTGGGAAACAAGGAAGTTTTAAGGGAAATAGGAATAAAACGGTTTACATATGTGCAAATACCCTTGGGAAAGGTATTAATTCGTTGCTTTCCTCCAGTTATGGGTTAAATAACAGGTCAGACTGAGTTCTGTAGACTTGGTTGTCAATCAGTCTACCGCAGAAATTAATGGAAACCTATTGCAGGTTAACTTTCTGCCTAGTCAGTGACATTACTTTCAAGACATGATAACCCAAGCGTGTATCAAGTATGGCACTTAACTGACTGACAGATGCTTAAAATTAAAAAGAAACAATTATAATTTCTGTACATATTTTGAGAAAAGAGACTTGGAGAATTTTACATTCACATGACATATAGAAAGAAAGAGCGACATAGAAATATAACAAGTAAATTGCTGACGGAACATGATAACTGGATGGCTTAATATAGTTTTTTAGAGGGATAACAGTTACATTTTAAGAATTATAACAAATAGGAAGCTGGAGAAAGCTATAATACTGTACGTTTTTGCTATATATGGCAGAAGATATCAAAATACTTCCTATTGTACTGTTATTCTTCTTCCAGCATAGTTTTAATCACGTTCTATATATAAAAATATTTTTTTCTGAGAAAAATGTCATGTTCAATATAAAAATTTAAAATGATATGGTTCAAATTCATTAGAAAAATGTGAAAAATATTTAATTAATTTAATGGTTTACGATATCCGGAAGTACGACAAATTTTGCCTCTAACAATTTTGCGTCTAAATGTGGAAAGCATTTGTTTCAACTTTTTTTAACATTTAAATTACGGTGTCCATAGCCAATTAGTAAACAAGGGTTTTAAAAAATAGAAGGTAATGTAATATCTTTTAACAAAATATAGTATGAATATATATATATATATATATATATATATATATATATATATATATTGAAAATGACAAACATTTTTGGTGATTAATTTTAATGATCAACTTTTACAAGTTACAAATAATTCTAACCGGACAAGGAGTAAATTCTTCCAAATATTGCCCGAGGTTCATTTTGGATTAAATCTACAGGAAATATGGTTTAAGCTTTCGAATACCTTACATCAACATCAGTATAGACGGAGACAATTGATGCGTTAAGTCAATTTTTAAAATGATATAAGAACACTGATATAATCAGTGTTGTAATGTATGCAAAGTGACGTAAAAACTTTGTGACGTGTTTTTATTATTCCTCGAGACACACACACACACACACACACACACACACACATATATATATATATATATATATTTAGAGAAAGAAAGAGCTTTGAGTCGACATATATATATATATAGATATATATATATATATATATGAGAGAAGATATCATAACCTTGTCCTCACAGGCTTTAAATCTGAATGCACTTGGTCAGTTAAAGTAATACATTTCTGCACTATATATATATATATATATATATATATATATATATATATATATATATATATATATAAGAAAATTGAAACTGAGGTCAATACCGATCGACGACAACCTGTTTTATGGTTGTTAGCAAGTTTTATGATGGCCTGTAAATTTGGTTCAAGCATGATGCAAACTATATATATATATATATATATATATATATATATATATATATTATATCTACATACGTTCTATCATTTATATTATACAACTTTACCCATAAATATATTTTATATACATGCATATATATAATGGCCAACTTCTTAGATTCTCTCGTTTCCGTCACTGCCTGTATATTAAAACGGCAAGCCAGTCCCTGTTGCAGACACCTGCTCAAGCATATTTGTATTTGTTTAAAACACACACTCTCTGTACATGCACAGAGAGAGAGAGAGAGAGAGAGAAGAGATAGGTACATAAATATTTAATTACTTTTGCGTCAAATATGTTATTTCCTAAAAGATGTATAATCACTTCCTACGCCAATCCACATTATCATAATATTATTTTTAATTAAAAGAAAATACTTGAACGAAAATCTTCGATTATTTAAAATAAATAAAACTATAATTATAAAACTATTTAGCAAATTAGAACATAATGATAAATAATAGCTATATTAATAAAAATCAAGTAGATATACAAATTCAGACTATATAAATTGTGTAATTTTTTTTGTTATGGTTTATCAACTTTTTTCGGGTTCTTTAAAACCAGAAAATATTTTTAAATTCTAAGTTCTTTACCATAAAGATAACTTTCCTTCTATAAATTCTCGTAATTAACCCATAGATGTTGTTAAAAGTAGGGATTTCATACTTTTCTCAAGTTTACTTGCGCGTAAGTGAATATAACGAACATGCTAGGAATTAGAACTCGTTCTTCCGATTTTAAATTCCGAAATATTAAACCATCTGCACATCCAAGCTTACAGCATCTGTTATTCCCAAGCAACCAACAGTTGGCTTAATTTTGCTTAATTTTTATTAACTTCGATGATCATTTGAGGAACAAAAGTCAGAAACCGACGGAGACCAATGGCGGCTCGAATTTCAAAAGAATGTGGCATATTAATGAATTTACAGGGTGTTGTAATTTTACTCTTCGTCGGTATATGTAGAGCCATAACTTTTGAGATAATCCAAAAAAAGTTTTGTTCAATATCTGTTTTAAAATTCAATTTTGTTATGAGAAAATAATAGTCACTGACAAAATAGAGAAATTAAATACATAGTTTTTTGTCTATTATTCGCTTTTCTCGTATAGCCAACGTGAGTTGAAAAGAAAAATTGTTTTGTATGGCTTTAACTTTTCAATATTTTTCTTTTTTAAAGGGATATTAAATGAATATTTTTTCACCAGCAGCATCCTCAGATATCTGAGTGTCAAGCAACATGTCTCATCAGTATTCTAACACATTTCTTAGTATTACTGATGATTTTAGAAGCTGGAAACGAAAAGTTATATGCTTGAGAAGAAAATATTTTTCTTCTACTTCTTCTATATGTCTTGTCCATTCAGATCGTGGGCGATCATGCCTTTCCACGTCTCTCTATCCCTGGTGGCTCTTGGCACGCTTTCTTCTGTGACACCCCACAATCCCGTTTCTGTTATCTACCTGCTGAGGCCCTTCAAATATGATATGCGCTGCTTTGCCTTGTCCTTTTTCCCTCTATATGGCCCGTTAGTATCAGGTTCTCCGAGCCACCTTCCCCATTGCATGTCCCAGGAACTTCAGCTGTCTCTTTCTGCTGCTCATTATTAATTACCTCCTTTGTTTCCATCTTTTCCAAAACTTCATCATTGCTCGATCTATGATATCAGTAGCATGCTTCTGTAGAACCATATTTCAACTGCTTGAAGTTTTTCCTTCATCTCTGATGATATTATCCCGCATTCACTGCCATATTGAAGAACTGACATCACATAGAAATCTAGTGCTTTTTTCTTTGTTTCTAGCAAAACTTTCTTGTCTCTTAATACTCTACACAGTTTCTGGAATTCTTCCTTCGCCATGTACATTCGTCTTCTGATCTCAGTGTCGCACTTTCTGTCTTCTGTTAGAACACTTCCCAGGTATTTAAATTTTTGTGCCTGCTTGATTTTGACGATAAAAATTCGAGTTAAATTCTAATTGTTTCTTTGAATTCGAATCAGAAAATATTCCATCACACCCTCATATGTCATCATAATTTACTTAAATGCCTTACATACTGAAGAAAAACGCATAGATTTCGCGAGATTCTCTTTTAACCTATGCAAATTTAAACATCATTCAATCTATAAAAAGTGATTAAAGAAAGAATATAGAGTGGTGCGATTGCTGAAGTGTTAAGAAGACACATGTTATTAGATTGTTCATCTTACGCTACTTCGACGGTTGGATGAAACGGAACAGTGAACTTTATTACAAGCAAGAAAAATCTGACGACAATAAGAGCAATGACCAGTTTTTCAATTATTCTTAATCTTGTCTAGTTTGATAATTAATGTCTCATTGTCAGTAACTGTCTAGCCATTTTCGAACTGATTCCTCAAAAATAGAACACAAATGATATACGTTTTGACATAGATGACAATGTACGGTGGCGTTATATACGTTTAAATGTACATACTGCTATTCCATGGGTTCTGTCACATTAGCGTAGTAATTTTTCTGTCATTATCCCAAAGAGTAGATTTTCAGGATGATTAACCTTAAAGTAATGCTTTTTCATACCAGTTTTAAATACAGTAATATCTGTAGTTCTATTTTGAGTGTAGTTTATATCTGCAATCGTTTATCACAATTGTATTTTTGAAGCACTAGGACCACCACTGGTGCGCAGTTAAAGTGAGATAAAAGAAAAATAAGTATAGGGTATGTCGAAGAAAACACGAGAGAAAGACGGGAATCAAAGAAAATATAACGGGACATTAGACGTGATCTATAAATCTTTTGATATTGTAGCTATTATGAAATCAAGTAAACGGAAAATGCTGTAAATGAAACTGATAGAATGAAAGTGGTTGTTTCATTTGACTATGTTGACATTAAAATTGTGAAACCTAAATGCCAATCTAGTTGCATGTGTAAATTCATGTAGACGGGGCATCAGGCAAAAAATCTTGTTAGAGCAGAAGCCGTGAAAATATTTGCAGAAAAGACAGGGAATCCACATCCCATCAGTGACAGATTTTTGTGCAGTATATTAATAGAAGATATACGTGTAGCATAGCGGTTATAGCTTCGGAAAAGTTGGACCGTCATGTTGGGTTCAAATTACAACCAAAGTCGCTGCGATAACTTTTGGACAACTACACTTGGAAAAGTGTGAATCCCTCTGTTTTCCTTGCAGCTACGTATTATTGGGTTTGGAAAATTTATATGGTCAGTCGATGGCACTGTCTATTTTCGGTAAAAATGTTTATTGAAACAATTAAAATAGATAAATAAATAACGGTCAAAGAGAAGTTTGAGAAAACATAATTGAAAGATTAATTTAAAAAAAGGAAACAAAGAACAGGCTAAAACTTTATAGATATATATTACATTCCTTTACACTTATACTGAAAATAATAAGTAGCGGATGTTACAAAAACAGTATTAATTCACAAATACGGCATTATATCGCAAAACGATGTGTATTAATCCCCTGTTCGGGAAGCATTTTGAAGCGTTTTCCCCATCAAACTATCTCCTGATTTTCACGGACTGAGTGTAAACGATAACCTGACAGAGCAAGGAGGGCAGAATGAGTTATTTAGTCTTGCTTACTAAACAGTCTTGGAGTGGAACAAAATTTAATTCAAGACTGGTTAGGCGTGAAACTAGCAATTACTTAAATAAATCACAGTAGCTCTGTTTCATCAGTTCCGTGTTAAATAACAATGTCGATTGGTCTTGTCAGATTTGGATGGCAAACAGTGTAGAATAAAGAAAACTATGAATTCAAAACTGGCTTGCAGCGCAGTCCCGTAAAAATGTTACTTTCTACAGAAAACAGATCAGCAGCTCCTGATGTGTCGAGAATTGAGCCTAAAGTGAGTTGAGTTAACGAGTGACAGCAAGGATTCCTACAGTTTGGTGAGTCCAATTTCCTTTAAAAAATATTTGTCGATTTTTTTCGGAGAATAACAAACTAATTGAGTGAAAGTTATTGTGTTGTTTGCATTTGGCACAAGGAATTTTTTCTGTCTTTCAATACGATTATGTATGGAGAAATATGGGAGGCTGGCACAGACGGCAACGTAGATTAATCAGCATAGAAATGCCGGGGCTTGATTATTGAGCCTTCCTCTGTCTCTCCTTCCTTCTATCTGTCCAGTCAGTATCAGGTTCTCCAGGCTCTCCTTCCTCATTGCATGTCCCAGGAACTTCAGTTGTCTCTTCCTGATGCTCAGCATCAATTTCCTTTTTGTTGACATTCTTTCTAACACTTCGTCGTTGCTTGTATGCTCAGTCCACGATATCCGTAGCATCCTTCTGTAGAACCACATTTCGGCCGCTTCCAGTTTTGTCCTCATTTTCGATGATATTGTCCAGCATTCACAGCCGTATTGAAGAACTGACATCACGTAGCAGTCTAGCACTCTTTTCTTCGTTTCTATTGAGATCTTCCTGTGTGTTAGTATTTTGCTCATCTTCTGGAACGCGTCCTTTGCCATGCCAATTCGCCTTCGGATACTTTTCCGAATTCAGATTTGTGAGTTTAATACCTGGTTATTGTGAAAATACCTGGTTGTTTGGATAACTAAGACTTCCAAAAGTGCCATGACTCATTGAACAAAGGCAACATGCCTCAGTGATCTAAATAAATGGTTCGATTCAAAATTCTAATCAGCTGAAAACGGTTGGAATGTACATTGGCCAAAACGTCGTGAATATGGCAATACAGAAGAAGACAACAGTGTGAGTGATGAAAATAATTTAAATAGGTTTAATATAGCCTATATTGATTATTAATGAAAATAAAGTTAAAGAAAAGAATCACAGTATATCATACTACTCTCGGTATAATTTGGCGAGAGACGTCCGTTGCTTCAGTGATCGGCAGCGGTTTTTCGGGCTTTATCTCCAAAGTTGCACCGTCTCTATGTCTCAATTGCAATCAAGACTTTCATTTAATCATAGTGAAGACGTGCTGGTCTTAATAAATAGCACAACTCGTGGTGTATGTATCGTACTCTTCAGCGATGAAGAAGGACATGTGACATGTGAGAGGACCTCCCTAATACATTCTGTTTTAAACCATTGAAGGAAAATATAACTTCTTTTACATGAACATATCACCTTTGTGCTCGTTCATTGTTAATCAACTCAAATACCAATTAAGGGATTTCGCCACATCATGTTTTATTTACTGTTTTTTGTTCTTGGGGGTTTGTCAGCAGATTTTCTCACATACCTTGTATTTCAAAAATACGATATATAACAGCCTGTGTAGCTGTTTATTAGGTGATGATTTCTTTCTTATTGCTAACCTAAATTTATTATATTTTTTTTGTTAACACACAATGATCAGAAAATAATTTTTATATATTGGTTTTGTTTGATTCTTTTATAAATATTACTCAGTTTTTTCTCATGCTTTAACGATGTTAGATTTTTACCCTTGTATCAATCGCTGTGGTGTTGTTTTCATTGCCAACTGTGTGCTCTCAAATCATCTCAGTGTAAGTTCTATAATATTCGTAGCAGCAAACAAATATCAATTCCATTAGATTTACTATCTTGATATTGGAAACATATCTCAGTTTTTCTTGCATTAATACAGAATTGGGTTATGCGCTTTAGATATCATACGAGAAATCTCATGCTCTGTGGAGCTACAGTTGTAGCGATAAACCTTTTAATATATAAATAAATAAACAGAGAGGAAACCGCAGCGCATCAGTATTCCATAAATAAATAAAGATGCGTTGAATTATATTTATCACTTGTCTACAATCACATAATTGTATGTCTACGTGATATTTCCTCTGTATTTGTGTTGTGGCAGCATTTGTTTATCGCGAATGCTGCAATATTTGCTTTCGTGATAACGTGCAGAGATATTTGGTTCTTCTGTGTTTGGGTCTTTACTTTTTGTTATAAAACGACTAATCATTTGTTCAATTTTTTGAGATTTCTTATGCACACTTCATAACCGGAATAATATGGCGGAAATGCTTAAAAACAACTCAATTTAAATGCAAATACCTATTTTAAGGCACGCCAACTTATAATGTTCTTGTGGAATTTTTTTTTGTGAATCTTCGTCGCCACATTGTTGTGGGCTGTCAGCGCCCGGAAGTATGAGACGGAGACAAGGAGGTAAGTTCAAACAGGGTATTAGAATAACAGAACATCACAAAACCTGTTTCTCTATAGGATGCATAAAATCCAAGGATGGGACAATCATATTGAAGAAAGAAGAATTACTCCAGCGATGGAAAGACTATGAAAAGGATCTTTTGTGTGACAGGAGAGAAAAATCTAGAACACACAAGGAGGAGGATGTACCGGAAATATTAAAATCCGAAGCGGAAGCTGCAATGGCCAAACTGAACAGAAACAAAGCAACTGTCCCAGCCGGCATCGTAATAGAGCTGCCCTAGAAGAATACGACATAGAATAAATTACCGAAGAAATAAACGAAATTTATAATATTGGAATAATAGCAGACGACCAATGCAAGTCGATATTTATAGCACTGTCTCAGAAACCAGATGCAAATGAGTGCAAACGACACAGAACTATCAGCTTAATGAGTCACATTACAAAACTGTTTGTCAGGACCCTGATGAGTAGAGCGAGAATCAGAATCATGTCAGAGACAGGACAGGAACAGTGCGGGAATGCCATATTTATGATTAGGATGCTCTCCGAAAGAGTTTGTATTTGATTGATGTGTCTCGTATGTATAGATTTTTCTCCTTTTATATTGTATATCGCATTTCCTAGACCGTTTATAATTGTTCTAAGTTCCCAATGTGCCATGTAGTTTTTTAACATTCTGAAGTAAACTTGTTAACCTGGTTTTAATGCTTTTTCCGTAACTATAGGTGTAATAAATACTGGTTGCTCGTTCTTCTTTTGCTAGATTTTTGTTGTGAATTACTGATTGTTTGAGAATATCTTCTTTTTTTTTTCAATTCTGTAGTTTCTGCCGGCACGTTTTTTTTAACAACAAAAGCTAATAGGTAATTCACATATATTAAATTTCTGCATCCAGTCCGTATCCATCAGATTATGTGTGTTTTTCGTAAAATATTTTTCAACTTTTTGGTTTTTCCCTGAAATTTTACATTTAAGATTATTTCACCTTCGAATTGAATAATCTTTCCTATTACAGATTCAGCTATTTTTTTTTTGTGTGTAACATGGTCGGCTTACTCAAATTTCGCCATGTCTCGAGGTTGATTATTGTTAAGTCTGACTCTGAATCCATGTATTATTTTCATTGTTTTCATTGTTTTCATTGTTTTCATATTCCACTCTAGTATATCTTATCCAACTAGGTTGGTTTTTGCTTCTGCATACCGCTGCCTTGTGTCGTATCTTTCCACACGCTCGGTAACTTTTGCATTTGAAACGAGAATCTTTAAAGCAATGTCATCTACAATATCTGTAACATGCAGAAGATGGGGGAGCTTGCTTTTTATTTGGTTTCCGTCATTAGTTGTTTTTTATCTTTTTTCCTTGTCGTTAAACTAATGCTTTGCTTTTGAGGAGGGTGAATAACGTGAATTTCTTTCACCTTACAAATATGCGCGATTCTTGATTCTTCGATATATTTACTGTCTTTCTTTATACTGAGGCATTTTTGGCAATCTTCTGACAGTTTTTGTAGTGTTAACCTTGGTTCATTTTGAGGTTTGTCAGCATTCGTTTTCTCATTTCGCTGTCTTTAGCAGTGACTAGTCCTTGGACAAATAGAAGGCATTTAAAGTTGTCTGGAGTTAGCTCCGCCAATTTAAAGTCGTCACGATGTTTGTTGATGATGGCTGCGAATGTTGAACAGTCCACCTTTTCCTATTTCACGAGATTAAGGTATCTCCACCTTTTGTGGAACAACGAGATTTGGGGGCTGTATAGCTCAATGAAGCCTGTCAATGCCTCGTCGAACGTTAAATTGTTCGTTATTTATTGAAGAATATAATCTACAAACTACGTCCGTTCCTAATTTTCTGAGCAAAAGCCTTAGTTTTTTCTTTTCACTCCAGTGCTGGCAGTCGATATTAAAATATCTTCATATCGCCTGTAATATTCTCAAAAACTTATGTATTCATGACTCGAGTATTTGAAAGTTTCAATCGCATTCCACATTGCATCTTGCGAAAATGTCTCCTCCTTTTCCGTGTTCCTTTCTAGTGCTGTCGTTGTTAATTTTAGTAATACTTCTTGTAGTTGTATTTCTCTCTTCATTTGCCTTTTGCATTTCCATTTGTCTTTCTTCAATTGCCTTTTGCATTTCTATTTGTCTTTCTTCATTTCCCTTTTACATTTCTATTTGTTTTACTTCTAACTTATATTGATTTTCTGCATTTGCATTTTGTATTTCAATTTGTCTTTCTTCGTTTCTTTTAAAGATTTCTAATATTCTGTTCTGAAATTCATCCATGGTTTGCTGTTTTTTAACAAATGCTTTCTGGCAATTAATCTCGTAAAAATCTTCTGAAAATTTTTCTTTAAATTCCTGTGACAATTTTTTTTCTATATTTCTGTGATAGTGTCGCCAAATTGTTTGTGGCCGATATGTTTTCGAAATCCTCGTAGTGAATTTTGTTGAGGTGGTTCGGGATATACGTAAACGTGAGTTCATCGCAAATTTGTTGTTCGACTTGTGTACGTGTGTTCGAGTCGTGTGTACTTGAATTCGCTAATTTGTTGTGCAACATGGGTAATACGTGGGTTCACATTCGAAACCCTTGTCACCAATTTCTTGTTGGGGACTACGTGTACGTGAGTTTTGAGATCCTCATCCCCAATTAGTTGTTGGCGACTGACGTAAAAAAACGTATGTTTCTCTCTGGGTGAACTATTTCGATTCTTCGTCGCCAGTTTGATATTGATGCCGACAGACGTGAAAAAGTAATTTTAACTTCGTTTTTCGTTGTGGATTCCGGGTGAGAAGCCATAAAAATTACTAAATAACAAAAACGAGTACGGAAATAGAAAATGTATGTTATATTCAGCAAATCATACAAACTGGAACACGGGTTAGTCAATTCAGGAATACTATTTGTAGAAATCAATATATACAGACTTGGAGGGAAATAGTTTATCTGGGTAATGCATCTATATCAAAACAATTCCGACTAACTCTGCACCAACTTACTGACCAAGTGAACAATTGCTTTACAACATTATTTAGCTGTCCCTCCCAGTAAGGGCAACATGTGACAGAAGGTCAATTATGACTGGGATTTCCAGGCTATATGGCCCGGCCAAAAAATGGCTGTCTATTTTTCCCCAGTCGTGCCTCCACCCTTCGGCGGAACCACGACTGGGTCAGTGCTCTCTGCTCGGGAGTATAGAGCGCCCTATACCCGGAAGCAGAGGGCCGACAGTGTCATAGTAGCAAGGCAAATGCTTTACAACTACCGATCTCTGTATAGGCATGATTATAAGTACATATCTGGCGAGTCCATTCTTGTATACAAAAGGGGCGATCCCACAACACCTTTAAGCATGAGAGTAAATTCCTGTGCATTTTAAATTGGTTTGCAAACCTCGTGTTTGAAAATGTCTTTGAATTCCAAAATGTATTTTCATTTAATATTTTAACGTCTTTTTTCTGATATTCCACAGATATGTTTTGGTTATATTCCGCATGAAATTGTTAGAAAAATACGAAAACATTAAAATGTTCACTTTTTTGTTGAGAACATCAATTGAACCTCTCTTAGTCATGCTGTTTCCGCTTGTCAATAATGGCCGACTGATCTGATGACCACATCTAACCCAGCTGGTTAGAAACAATCACACCTGCAATCTTTACATTCATATTTATTTTCAGCTTGTTTGCAGTTTTTTTCCTCTGTTAATACTGGAACAGAATAAATTTTTCCAGTTGGTTCTTTGCGAGCTATAAAAACGAATAATAGAAACTCACACAATTTATTCCGTTTCATCTGCAACAACTAATAATACACACAAATATAATTTCTTTCGTTCCAGTCATGACAAATAGTGTTACAGCAATAATAATGTGTTTCTACAAAAAGATGCTGAGAATACCATGGATTAACATGTGAGTAACAATGAGGTTTTGGAGAAAAGAATAATAAAAATCATACTTAATATCTAGTGGTAGTTGAAATGATTGGAACACGTAATTAGTAAAAAGTTTTGGAAAACTGTAAATCCAACAAATTAAAGGAAAGACGGACAGACGAAAGCAAAGCCAAAAAAATAAAACACTGGATAGAATTGAATAAAATATTGTAGAACAGGTTTTAGAAGAAATAATAAAATGTTAAACCTCATTAAGAGACAAAAGAGATAGGAAGATGTGGAGAAACATTTTTGTCTACATCCTGAATAGAGACAGTACATAAAAGAAGATCAATGTTAAAAAGTTACTAGGGATTCATTCTGTGTTATAACATAGTGTATCAATGAAGGTTGTTGCTGGGTGACTAAATTGTCTTACACACCATGGCTAGGTCTCCAGAAAATTTGATCACTCTTGCATTCTTGTGTTGACTGCCAACAGTACTCTACAGTCGCATTATGCGTTCGAATAATATGGTAGAACTATGGATGCTATCTCTAGGAGATGTTAAGTATAGCTCTCACTCAATTTAAGATTCTAGGGTTTTAATATCCGTCCAGTGATACCATATATTAACAACACTACAACAGTAAGATGAAAGAACTTCCTCAAGAGTATGTCTGGTAGATCAGATTTCCAGATTAAGGCATTTATTAGCAATGTAAAGTATATATTAGCTACGTGAATGTTAAAATCTTTTTCAGAAGAAATTATTTCCCTTCCTTAGCAAAAAGTCGACAGATTTTACTGCGGATTTTAATCAGTCTTAGATGGTATTACAGGATATATATATATATATATATATACAGTTAAGGTAATATTCCATATTGGTATTGTTTCAGCTGATTTTGTTCATTCAATTACGCACAACCACCTTTGAGAATGCTATTAAACCGTCGCTTTTTTTTCAGTTATGTGTTAAATAGCAGGACGTATTAGGTTCTATATTCTTTATTGGCGACCAGTATACTGCAGAAAGTAATGGCAGCCTACTACACGAAAAGTTTTTGCCAGTCAGTGATGTCTTTTTTGAGAAATGATTGCCTAAGCTTGTATAATTTATGACCCTTTACTGACTGACTGTTAAAGATAGATGTAAATTATGAATGAGCCCGAATGTGATACAAGGACGGTTTTTAACGTAGAGATTCCAAACCTTTAAACTCCGGCAAAAGATTTCGCGTAGACTCTCTATAAGACAGGATGGGGCACTTGTCTGCTTTTCCCTAGACGAGATTCTGCAGTTCAGCAAAGCCTCGTCAGGATTTGTCTCCACCCGAAAGTAGAGTGTGCGACTCATGATTTCGCGAGAAAATCTGCCTGATTTAAACTGCAAATCTACTGTATTACCTAACTCAACATCCTTCTGTTTTACTTCATAGCTTTGACGATTGTGGTTCCCCAAAACTTTCTGTTCTCTGTAGCTGTTAGTAAGTTTTCTCTTTTTGCATCTCTCTTAAAGCCTTTTCTTTCGCCAATCATTTACATAATTTTTTGGATATGTTATTCGTTTCTCTTCACTCTCCATTTTCGCAGAAAAAATAAATATACGTGATAAAAATACAAAAAACAAAATGGCGCTACGAAGTGCTACAATGAACATGAAGATATGGAGACCCGTGGTCGCTTAGATTCTTAAATAGAGAAAGAAGAACATTTAGTTATCAATTTCAATCTTCACAAATGTAAGGGAAATATCAATAGCAGCTAAAAACTTATATGATTTTTAGTCATTTTTCTATTTCCTCTCTCTGTGTCGTATTCTATTAGGACATAGGCGACCATGGGACTCCACTTTTCCCTATCCTTGTCTCTCTTAACAGTTTTTCTCTTTATAATTCTCACAAACCCATTCCTTCTATTCACTGGCTCAATCCCATCAAATATGTCTCACGTTGATTTTCTCTGAGTGTCTTTCACCTATCAATAACGTTAGTATTAGATTCTTCAAACCCTCCTTCGTCATTACGTCCCAGACATTTGTGTTTTCTCTTCCTGATGTTAAGTATAAGTTTACTTTTCATTTCCATCCTCTCCAAAACCTTGTCGTTGATTATACGTTAGATCTATGGTATCCTAAGAATCCTTCTGTAATACCATATACCTGCTGCTTCTAGTGTCTTCTTTATCTCTAATGAGATTGACAATCATTTGCGACCATATATAGAGACAGATAACACATAATATTCTACTACTCTTTTCTTTGCTTTCAACGAAATCTTTGTACTCTGCTTAGCTTTTGATATGCGCATTTGGCCATGCCAATGCGCCTTCGGATGTTAGTGTCGCACTTTTCGTCCTTTGTCGGAACCCTTCTCGGGTATTAGAATTTCTTCATCTGCTTGATTTCAGTATCCCCGACTTATAGTTGGCATTTTGGCCTTCTTTTACTGCAAATAACCATTCATTCACTTTATTTTTATTTGTAGTTTAGATTTAGTTCTTTCTTCTCACATTCCCTTGCTAACTTTGGTTTGAGAAACTGTATGTTGCTTTTCGTGTCTGCTATCAACACTAAGTCATCTGCGTATCTTAGATTGTTAAGATTGTGTCCGCCAGTGATGATTCCTGGCAGAATTTCTAGTTCATTCATAATTGTTTCATAATTGTTTTACTCTAGATTCTGGTGAGAAGACAAATCCCTTTCTATGTTTGTTACTGCAGTTTAAATACCCTCCCTCAAGAACTTAATAGTTCTCATGGAAATTCATCTCAGCGTAATATAATAGAGAATAATTTTCATATTTTACATGCAGAAATGCATCAAGAATGTGTGGTTATCTATACGTCTTAGGAAAGGTTAAAGAATGTCGTTACTACTGAAAAGATTATGGATGAGAAGTAAGATGAAACAAATTTTCAGAAAGACTGATTGAAATTTGCAACTTCACTCGCACATATTTGTTTAACATATCTGAATAGAGAAACAATGCTTCATTCAAATCAAAATCACCAAAAACATGACAATGAAGCCAGGATTTCTTCCTTTTTTATGTGCCGTGTCCCATTACAACGTATGCGATCATGGCCCTTCTCGTGTTCCTGACCGTTGTAACTCTAAATATATTTCCTTATTTCTTCCAAACCTTGCTATGCCCCCCATTTACTTAAGCCCATGAAGAATGTCCTGTGAGTATCAGATTTCTTAAGCTCTCCTTCCTCATCACATTTCCCAGACATATTGTCTCTTGTAAATTGAAAAAAATTGTTTCCATTCAAGCATAAACGTCGCCTTTGCTCAAATGTTCCTTACAAGGTACCCCATGCAACCTTCTGTAGAACGACATTGCGTTTGTTCTTTTATCTTTGAGAAGACTGTCCAGCATTCGCCGCCATATAGGAACTGACTATGAAATAATTATTAATTCAAAATTGGCTATAAAACATATAGTTGGACGCGTGTTTCACAGGCGAGTAGTACTTTAAAAGAAGCAGTTAGCATAGAATTTACGGTAAGATCATGCTAAATCATTTGTAAATTGATGAGGCTTTATTGTCATTCTAGAATATAAATTTTATAAAGTACCATAGCGAAGTGGTCAACAATTAGCACAAACATATTTACAGAAAAGGCAAAGTGAGGCAACTTTACGGTGGTGAGCATGTGACTAAAGCCGAGACGAGTTTTCTTTAGATTTTATCAACGATATATAATTATTTACCAGGAGCCCTAAACCATATGTAAAAGTAATATTCAAGGACGAGATATGTAAGATAAAATTGTAAAATTGTCCAGCACGAGACAGTAAACTAAATTCCTTATCAGCAACAGAGTAAATACAGACGTACTACTTCATATAATTCAAGAGAGCTAGCCCGAGAACGCTCAAAGTGTCACTCCAGATAATTAGATGATTAAAGAGGGCGGAAAAGAATATCTCAGAACTGAAAACATAAGAAAACTGTTAAATTAATTCTGTACATATAAATAAAGAAAATATATTATATGTATCGAATTTGTTTGGAAAATAACGCCAAAAATACATTGCAATAACCTTAAATACACACATAAATATCCACACATTTAATTAATTCTCAAAATAAAAAATAAAATTCTTGAAAATGGGTAAAAAATAGGCAAAAATGCTCGAACGTAAGGAACATTCCGAAAAAAAAAATATCCGAAGGCAACAAGAATTAACTGAAAAAAATAATCGGCGTAACTAGTAAATCATATTGAATTTTAATGAAATTTGTACACACACACACACACACACACACACACACACACATATATATATATATATATATATATATAGAGAGAGAGAGAGAGAGAGAGTCATGTGTATGTTATGTTCTGAAAACGGTCAGCACAATGTTACCCTGTTCATGATAAATCTTATTAAATGTATGATCTGTCTTTTTTATTAGTAATGCCTCCATAATTTTTCAATATTTTTTATGAACAGAACATTTTGCAGTGTTAAGATCTTAACATACACATAACTCAATATTCAAACATTTTACAGATATTTATTTACAAGTAAAACATGATTAATTCTTGATAATGGCTAAATGTATAGCCAAAAGCTCTCAAAAATATAAAACCATTGGATAATTCTTATATAATTTGAGTTTTGAAAAGATAAAAATTATTAAAATACCTGAAAAATTATATAAAATGTTAATGATAAACATTTTCTGCCATTTTTAATGAAACCCGCATAAAAGAGAGATCGTTGCCCGCACACGCACGCACACACACACACACACACACACACACACACACACACACATATGTATATATATATATATATATATATATATATATATATAGGACATTAAATGCTAGTATCGATAATATAGTGCTCAATATAATAAAACATACATTTTTTCACCGGCAACTACTAAAGATTGCATTGTGTATTAAATTTTTGGGTCGTGCTAGTGGTGATCATATATATATATATATATATATATATGTGTGTGTGTGTGTGTGTGTGTGTGTGTGTGTGTGTGTGTGTGTGTGAACACTTCAGGCCAAAACATTGGAATGAAAACATAAACACATTCACATTAGTATATACACTACAAGCCTAAAGTTTGGCTCGATACTCGTGATATATGAATTAATCATTTTCATAATCGTTTCGCTTTAATTGACTCCTATTAAAAGAAGATCATAAAACTATTCAACTCATTAGTCCTTGGCGCACAATGTTATAGCGTTAGTGCTTACCAATGAAAAGCATCTGCCAGGGCTAAGATTACTAGTAGCCAACATAGCTGATTGGGAAGACGAATAATAACAGTAAGGACATTTTATGTAGTAAAAGGTTGATATTTCTCATCTTTTATAAAGATATGATGAAACCATGGTGAATCAGTAAATTAGTTTTAAAAAAGATATGCAACCATCAATATTTAGACGATTATTCCATATATATATATATATATATATATATATATATATTATGGAAAATTTAGTCGATTAACGAAATGGTTTTAACAACCGGTATATTTCTTTTAGTTTTTAAACATTACTTTAATCGATACCTGTACTTGATTAGATATTTGTTGTTTAACCAAACATTATATTTATATATTTATTTCTACCGGTTTTATTATTTCCGACAAATTTTGTTACAAAATTGTGTCATTCAGTAGGATTCAAACCTGCGATTCCTATCAACATAGGAGAAAACACTAATTAGTCTGGTGCGTACTAGACTGCTTAACCACGACTGATCTCACTGTCTAATCGAGCTCAAATCAAGCTTCATATATTGTAAATAACCAAAATGCAAAACAATAGTTAAAATTATATCAGATTTAAAAAAATTAAAAATATTGATGTAAGTTCATAAAAATTACAGAAATATATCTTGAAATACGAAAGAGTACATTAGTTTAATAAAAGTGACATTGGCTCCAACCATGTTCTCAAAACATACTTTTGAACCTGCTGCGACTCTTTTAGACAGTCACCTTGATTAATTTTTTAACCTTGCCAAATACTTGACATTGTTTATCTTTAATGTTACAAGGGGTTTTGTCGGTCTCTCACTCAACTGCACCACACACAATACTAAGGGTTTGCAATCTGGGGTGTTAGGCAGCCTGATATAAGGTGTGATGTGATCGCAGAAATTATTTGACATCCAGTTTTAGTTACTTATGCTTGAGCGGCAAGATGCAGAAACCTGTTGCCAAGCACATGTTCTTCCAGTAATCATTCACCTGAATCTGGGCAGTACTACCTCATCAAGGCACTTGCTATAAGCCTGCATGTTGAGTCTGATGCACTGTGGGAGGTCAAATTGCGGCATAACGTCACCTCGACTAGCAATCATTCCAAACACCTATGTAATCACCATTAGGCTCATCAAACTCATTCCGAATCCTCTGCTGTCTTTATGTTATTTGTTATGATGAGAAAAGTAATTTATAAGTTCGGCTTTTTTGGTTGATTTCCGGTGGACACCGAGTTTTAAACTGCTGTCAACGTGGTGTAGCAGGATATCAAAGAAGCATAAAGAATTCTGTTCTTCGATTTCGTATTTAGATTCCATTATGTGTCCGACTTTGTTTAGTTGATCTTCTAGAATACGTACATCAGTATCATGACGTATGTAGAGCATCAACGACATAACGGAAGTATATTGATTGTTTGGCTATCATATATTTTTATTTTTCCACATAAACATATGTCCGCAAATCATTCGTTTTTGAGTGATAAAATTTGAATTTGTTACATTTCCAAACCATGATTCAATCCAAAGGTACATTTGCGAATATTTGAGACGGATTTCTGAGGACAAAACAATGTAAAATGTCCATATAAACATATGTCGAAAAGACATTCATTATAACTCAAACCACCAAATCTTAACAAATATTTAAAATTACTTCCACTTGTTTTACATGCGCATTCAGCAATCGGCGGACCCTTTTAAATACTCCACACGGTGACAAATAGTTTCAAAGGCCCCAATGACAAGTTGATGAAACGTCTCTGAATTAATAACGTCTGCTGTATTAATGAACTTTCTGTGTTCCCACAGATAAATATCCAAATGATTTAAATCAGGGAATGTGTATGCCATGGAACCGGTCCATCTCTCTCTAACTTGTCAGTCAGTGCATCATTAACAATCTAAATAAAATATGCTAGAACCCCATCAGGCATAAACAATATGCGTCTTCGTATTAGTTAAAGTTCATCCTCAAGCAGTCTGAAAACGAATTTGAAATAATGTCTCCGTATCCAGATCTTGTATGATGTGCTGGGAGAACATATGGACTTAACAGACTGTCACCTATAAATCCAGCACCCACATCAATCGTAAACTCGTGTTAGTGGCTAGCCTCTATTGCAGCATATAAATTCCGATCTGCCCAGAATTCACTACTAAACACGTTAAAGACAGTTTAGCTACAAATGAATGACAAATGCATCCTAGTCCATACAACACAACAGCTCTATCTAACGCAAATTTAATTCCAACTTACTGACACAGAAGTTGCGGATATATATTTATATGAATTTTGTCTTTATTTTGTTGTAGAAACCGCCGCACCAAATTTGTAAAATTATTTTTACTTCAGTAAAGTAATATCACTAGATTAATATCAATTTTTATCAAATACAATCGAAAATCATTCACTGAATGTTAATTAACAATATATACATAATTAAAATGGCATAGCCTTTAGTTCTTTCCCGAGTCCCATGATACCTCAGAGGCGCATGGGCACCACTGTCAAGTCATGTCATTTCAAGAGTACAGTAGGCCAGTGAATGCAATGAATTCTACTAGAATTTGAACTTGGCTTACCGATTCTTCAGTCAACGCCGATATCTATTACTTCACCGTGAATGGTGTTAACGCAATAAGGAGATTAAAGTCGAAGAAAAGTTTTATGGATCCATACTCTAGCCTATCAATTAATGTAGAAAAATGCAGATATGTGCGTTGGGTGCATTAGATATCAACTCGGAACAAGAAATCGGGGTTCCGAGTTCGAATTCCAATTGAATTCCTCGCAATCACTTACGAACAAATAACCTTCGGAAAGGTTACTAATCAGTCTCTTCCCTTCAGTTATGGATTAAATAATAGGACACATTGGGTTTTATAGCCTTGGCTGGCAACCAGACTACCGAAGAAAGCAATGGCAACCTACTGCCGGATAATTTTCTGCTCAGCCAGTTTCTTTTGGGACATGATCGCCCAAAGTGCGTATCACGTATGACACTTAACTGATTGTATGCAGGTATAGTTGCTATTAGCTAAATAATTGTTTCTTGTATGTGGCGTGTTCCTTTATGTCGTAGGCAATTATGGCTTTTCACAATGTTCTGTCCTTTGTAGTTCTTCATATATTTGGTCTTTGTGTTATCTCCCCTCAACCTAGTGCTGTCATCCATTTAATCATGCTCAGTAGGTAGGTGAGGCGTTGTTTGCATCTACTCCATTTTTCTTTCTACTCTCACTCCCTGATGTTAAATATAATTTTCTGTTTTGCTTCTATTTTCTCTAAAACTTCGTCGTTGCGCACGTTTGTTCGATTGCATTTTATTACCCCTTTCAAGAACCACATTTTTATATTTCATATTTCTATTTCATGTGAGGAAGTTGTCCAGAAGTTACTGGCATATAGGAGGACTCATATTACATAACATTTTCGTTTTTACGTTTTTTTTTTACTTCCTAACAATTTCTTGTTTCTCAAAACTTTCCGCAGGATTTGTAAAGCATATTTCGCTCTTTGAATGTATCTTGTCGATTCTAGCTAAAACATGGTGGCACTCTGGGTTTACATCGTTAAATGCAATAACGACTTGTTTCGTTACACTTTTTGATTTGGTTTGGTTTTATTTTATTTTACTGCATATTAACTTTAATGTCTTATGTAATGTCAACAAAATTATATAGATTAGTGAAAATATTATGTGTATTCTTTTTAGATTAGTTTTATTTGTATTTTTTACATAGTGATTTCGGTAAAAATCAAATGTTTCTTTTCAAAAATATGTATTTTACTTAATAATTATTATTAATGTATGACTGCTATTTCTTTATTCAAAGGGCTATTGGAAGTATTTTTACTATACAAACCTATTGTTAAGCTTTAATATTGTATTGACCCAGTTTGGCAGTTAATTATTTGCCAATAGATGAAACCCTAAGAGGTTCTACCACCAGACGTCAGGTTAGACCCTAGAACGACAGAAATAAAGAGGTGATTCCACGCTTCTAACAGCCTCTCAATCAAAGTCCTTGCTGCCGGAGGTGGTCTACGGTCATATTTGGGACTAACACAAGTTTAGTTGTCAAATATTTGCCAATACCTGCGAACAAAACTAGTGCTACCACCCAGTCTTAGAATGGAACTGGAAACACAAAAATTAGCAAGCGGTTTCACGCTCCTCTAAACAACTTAATCAGAAGCTTTGCTGCCAGATGCAGGTTATCGTCATATCCAGGACCGTTACTCTTTATGAAAACCTTAGTTTAGAGAAGTATTTATCAGAAGGACCAATATAACCAAAACATAAAGAACCTATATTAATTAGAAGTGACCAAGGACCAGTGATTTACCAGCCAATTAAAAATTGCTATATTATGTGTGGTGTTCCTACAGAATATGGGAAAAACTTGTTCTGTAAAACCAACTTCTTAAGTAAAAAATTAATTTTTTTAACCCTGTTATGTCAGATGTACGCCCTCGTAACGTATGTTCTCACATTTTTCTCCTGCTTCCCTGGCTCCATTATATATAAATAAGTGAACAGCAACTTCTGCCTGTCCGTTCGTGTGTCTTAAACACATTTAACTCGGACTGTACTTGTTTTAGATAGACAGGTTATACGTTTTAAGAATCAGGATGATCCTGGTGCTTAAACATATTGCCTTTGAGTATATGTCCGTAGGATGAAGTAGCATTTTAAAAATTGAAAATTTCTGAAAAAATATTAGTTTTATTGACTTCAAACTTTGTGAATTGAAACATTTTAATTTAAATACATTTTAAAATATCTACAAAACATTATGAGCTAAAAAATCTATTTGATTTCTGAAAACTTTCAAGGAATCAGAGTTAAAGTGAGAGGTTTGTGAGGTGAGTTTTTAATGTTTGGCAGGATTTGTTATTCGAAGAACTCAACTAAATTGAAGATTCGGTTTTCGTCCTATTGGAATGTTTGCCTAAATCAAACTTTCCTTGCAAATGAGTCTTTCTTCCCGGAGTGAAACTTGTAGTCAAATCAGATTTATAGTGAGCGTTTGATGTTCCCTGGAATGAATTGAGGAATTTTATTTCTTCAAATTATTACCTCTGATTTCTAAACTGAAGCAGAGGTTCTTTTAGTTTAAGACCCGAGGTCTAATTACCCACCCAACCACGCAGAAGCTAGGTTACAAGTCAACAAAAAGCTAGAATTTTAAATTAGAATTGAACAAAATCTACATTAAAATTCTCTTAGGCTTGTTTCTTTATTATTCGAACATTTAAGTATTTTTTCTGTTTTCAAATATAAATGTAATTTCTATTTTAATGAAAACTTAATTGCTCTTGTTATAAGCCTATATAATTCGCAACATTTCATCTTCATCTTTCATCTTTGTTTATGAACAATATTCCTGCATTGAAAAACCAATGTTATATTGAGTGAAAATTATTTTAAATGAAATCAAAACGTTTTCTCTTTCTGCTCGTATAGATCTTTCCAGAATACTACTGATATCTATGTAAAATATAATTAAAGCATAATAGATCCCCGCCCGAATTATTTTCTGGATGAGTGGCACTTAAACGTGAATGATTTTCTTTATATATTTCCTTCATTTAATTATTTCCCCCTTGTGGAAAGCGGGATATTTCATTGAAGTTGTTACATCTAGTCATTAGTAACAGTCATAAAACAACATTTTTCAGGCGTTTAACTTATTGAATTTCCGGAGAAATTCGACCGGAGAACACATTGTGAAACAATGTTTTGGATTGTTTTAATATTGTTAGCAATAAGTTACTGGATAAAAGTATATATATATATATATATATATATATATATATATATATATATATATATAACCATTTGGCCCCAGGCAAGGTAAAACTGTCACTAGTGCACAATGGGGTTATATAAGAAGAATATGAAGAGAAAGAGAAACAGGTCACAGAGAGTGTCGAAGAAGGGCTAAGAGAAAGAGGAGATCAATGGTAGCCAGAGAGTTGCGTGAGAGTAAAGAGGAAATGGAGAAGAACATGATACAAGGGTTGTCCGGAAAACGATGCTAGTCAGGAAGATAAGAGATGGCAATTGAAATTGCATTTAAATTCTTGAAGATTGTACTATTTCGGAATCAAGTATACAGACGAAAGGTCCACAAGCGGGAAATACGAGAAAAAAAGCTGATGGAGAAGTTGCGCTTATATTTGGTTGGTTTCACTGCAAAAGGGTGGAACCTAGTTACTAGTCTAGTAGCTCGAGTAAATTCATGCAGAGGGGGCACTATGAAGCTAAGCTCATCGTGGCAGAAGTCGTGCAAGTACTTGTAGAAGAGACAGAGGGATGCCACATTACGTTGCTGAGAAAATGACTAGAGTTGAGCCAGCAGATTAGGATCAATTACATTGCAGATTCTCCTGTGGATTTTGTCGAGAACTCTGAGATGAATAACACAGGCACTCAACCAGATGTGACAGCATTATTCAATGCACGGGCAGGTGGTAGATTTGTATATGTGCAAGATGGATTCAGATAAAAATAAACTTCCTGGCTCTACACAGTCAACCGGCATTCCTAACAGAATATTATATTAAAAGTAAAATGTTAAACAGTTTGATTTACGATTAAATAAAAAAAAAGTTTTCAAACTGCCATTCCACTCGTGGCAAATTGCAGCCAGATATTTGGTAATCAGGATGTAGTACTATTGATAGTACTAATGACCTGATATCTGTTTTTATAAAAATACAAAAACAAATGTGTCACAAGTCTAAAAGTAGAGATAGGGAAGGCTAATCATCACTTGTATTATCATGAATTATCTTAGCCATCCAAACAATGCAATAAGTCTATACAATAATTCCTGCAATAAAATGCAACATTCGAACATACCATTCATACTACAGCCGCTATAATATCTTTATTAAATTATAATTATTCTCCATATGTAAAATCTGGGTGGGGATTAGAATAACGAAATTTAAAAATTAAAACCCAGTGAATATTTACAATATGCATAATATTAAATATACAAAAAATAAAACAAAATGGTGTTATAATGCCAACCAACCGAAAACACAATCTTTAATTGTAACAGAAATATCAGTTAACTGGACTCATTAATTCCAGAGATGAAAGAATCAAAAACCAATCGTTGGACCCTCACAAACAACTGTATGAGGAAACTCGGAGCTAACTGACATTCACAATAGAAGGAAGACTCGTCTCGAAGTAAACAATGAATCTTCTCTTTGCACAAGTGTACACTTCTTGGGTACGAGAAGTTCTTATTGGCGTTGTCTTTCCTGTATTCCATTAGAGAGTGGAACTATACGGAAAGACTGTAAATGAGAATTTGGTTGATATGCGAAACACATAATTCCGTCTTACTTTTAAGAAAAGATTCCTCCAGGACAACAGATAAATTACACTATCGACCTTCACCGAAAGATTCATTTCAATCAAGAGATCGAAACCGAACCGGACGCTGAGTATCTTAACGCATCCATTTCATCTAGCAAAAGGGTCCATGAATAGAAACTCTCTTACACGCGTCCAAAATCAAGCTAACAGACTTATCCCGGTTGATCTTTACCCATGTAACCGTCTCGCACTCTCTGGGCACTTTGCCGACTTTGTCAATATGGGACCTGCTCGACACAAGAACCGAAACCTAAGCAGCACGGGTAGAGTAACTGGTCGAAGTAGTGTCACCAGTAGTGGAGTTTCTGCGTAAGACCAAATTCACTTTTAACTTAAAAATAAAAGCTCTAAAACAAGAATTTCAAACAAAGGTAAAAGTGGACAACCTTAACGAATGCTGCAAGGCAACATAAAAGGCTCTGATTTTATTCATTCAATTCTACCAGCGCAGCGAGGACGCGTATGGAGATACGGCCCGAAACCAGCGGAAAACGATTGTCAACCTTATCAAATACCTTGAACTGTTTAAGAATTTTTAGTTTCACTGTCGAATTGCTCTATGAAAAAGCGTAGCAAATTATGATTGCCTTGAATAGTCTACCATTGCTAAAAACAATTCATCCAGATAACACTGCCAACGGACGGTTAGCTATGATTTCGGCTAATATCTTCAACGCTCTATTTAACATCGTCAGAGATTGAAGGTTAATTATTCCATACTTGCTTTTTTGATTTTGTGTATTAATTAGATCGAAACTTTGCTGAAACGCTGAGGTATAAACCTCTGCCTCATCCAGTTGTTATAAATCAAAGAGCAAACGCTGCGAGACTCACTCTGCGAGATTCCGACCTCAAGCCCCGGGCATACAAACTAGCCAAACAGAAAACCAGGATATGTCCGATTAAGTTTGGAGACCAGCATTAAGCATGACTAGTGTGAGAACACTGACGGTTGGTCCCATTAACCCATGTTTTCATTTCACTCTTTAGGGTAATGTTAAATTTAGGTTCCTATTATCTGAAGTGTGAACAAAAAGCGGAAACCTCCGTGAAAAAAATTGTTTAAACGGTTTAACATATAAAAAGTCAACGTGAAGACTGCATCATTATCCAAAACGTTTGGCATAACTGTCCCTTATTTACTATGGACATGACATATTTAGGCTCTTTGGCGTTTTTTTTTCTATTATTTCTTTAAGATTTAGTAGAATTTGTAAGTGTTTACTTTTTCTTGACTATGTAAATGCTTTATCTTTATGTTCAGGTGTCAACCGGCACATGTCCACTCCTGTACTTTAAGAATCTTTAGATATTCTTTTTCAATGTTGGCGATGCTTTTCTCGGCGAATGGACTATTTTGTCATTTTTGTTTTTCCAATTTCTTTTATGAGTTCATGGGTGAGAATTGAGAGTCGATAGAGGCTGGTCATTTTGGTTATGTGGAAGTTAATGTTTTGGTTATGGCATGGCGGTGGAGTCATGATCTCATTTTTGAGAGAACGCAAGGATGAAGCCGAGGAAGAAGGACTAATTTTTAACAAATGTTTCTGGTGCTCTTTTATTGCTTATAGATACCTTTAGCTGCTCTAATCCTTCAAACGTATCGAATCTGGCTCTTATCGGATCTTTTTCGTATATGCGTGCATTTAGCCGTAGCAGTTTTGCAGAAACAGCTCCTTCAGTGTAAACCTTCATTTTGGTCATACAAACAACTTTTCATTCCACTTTTCCTTCTCCGCAACAACATAAGTGGCAAGCAAAAGCTTTTCGGAAAATGGAGGCCAAGAAATTAACTTCAAGCAAGAAAAGTTTAGAAAAGTTAAGCGGCGGTGCAAAATGAAATTATCGCTAGCCGAGAAGAAAATCCGGTTCTCTATTCTATCGTTAGAGAAAACAGTATTAACGGCGAATACATCCGAAATTTTACTTATACCCCACTGAACTGCCAGGTGAATCCGAGAATAAGGAATCCAGTTTATGGAAAATAGCAATCGTCTACATATTCCTCTCCATGGCTTTATTTTCCTTTCTGTGGCCTTATGCTTCAGACTTTTCCCATTGTTGTTCTTAGCAACACAGACATATTGGTGGGTGAAACTCTTCAGTCAATTAAATATTTATCGATGGCTTGCGGTTGCTTGTTTAAAATATCAATGATGTTCAATATCACGTTTGATACGCGCCATTCACCTATAAGTATATTGCAAAAAGGAGTCACATTATAGCTGTTTATATCTCATAGTAATATCAGTGGTATTATGCAATTTGCTCTTTTATTTGAAATTCATTGGATTTTGATGTAGAAGAGAAAAGAATGTGAGATTTATAAGAGTGATAAGATTTCCGTTATTTTCCAGTTGAAACGTGTAAATAAGAACACATTGTATAACATTTTAAAGTTGTCTGTTCAAATGCTCTAAAAATCAACGATAGCCCCTAATCTGAACATCACTGAGAACTGTTATTAAACAAAATATGAATGCATTTCCTGTTCAAACATTCGTGAGTATAAAACGCTCAATTAAATAATCTCTAGATTTGCAGCGTGTATGTTTTATCCATATTTGTCCATATTTCTGAGATGAGATTTTATAAATATTGTCATATTGTTCAGACTCATCCTTAATATCAGATTTACGACGTTTCGGCTACAGTAAGCTTGAAATTTATTTAGGTGATATTTGTCGTAATTACGAATTAGACACTTTCTTTAGTCTATGGGGGTAGGTGCTTCTACTTTCAAGTGACGTGCTTTTGGATATCTCCATTTTCAATTAATTTCCCTTGATAAACCTTTAAGATAATCTTCTCTCTGTTGTGGCCAGATATCGATCCAAAAGGGACTTGACTCAAAGAGTTGTACTTTCAATTCGTGGCCACAGTAGAGAGAACAGAATCTTGGAAAGTTATCAAAGAGAGATATCCAAAGGCAAAAAACTTTGAATTAGAAGGAAATGCCCGCTTAGACTACATTCCGTGTTCGGTTTGAAATTCAAATAAATATGACATGAAGAAGTCTAGAGCCTGCAATGACTGAAACGTTGTGAATTTAACAGTAGAGATAAAGACAACAGTCCGTACAATATAAATAGAGTAAATAGCGTACGTAGCTAATCATTATCTTTTTTAATTACATAATCTTTTCTTATATGTGACATGTCTTTTGAGGACGCTAATTTTCTGATTATTAGAACGAATTTTCTGATTAGTAGAAAGAATACCTTTGTCATTTATAGTTGCAGTTGGGTATATAATATCAACTTTCAGTTTTCTTTTTATCTTTTTTCAATTCTGAATTTCTTTTCCGTTAACAGAAATTCTAGTCTAGTCTGTGCTATCACAGTCCCCTGCGCCTTTTATTTGTCATGGCCCTTATGGACGCAAGCAGTATCTTTTCCAGTGCAACTGAGGCTTCGAACTATACTTTTATTGGACCTCAGATTTGTGATATTCATGATGGATAATATGACCATGCCAAGTAAAAACACTCGGAGAATGCCTTCAAGTGAGTTAGGAAATATCTTGGAAGAATGTAAGGAAATAACTACAAATAACGTGTGGGAAACGTCACTGAAATGAAAAGGATGTAACCCACCGTCTAACATTTTGGGGAGACACTCATATGGATTTCTTTCCCGCAAATTACGCAGTAGTTAGTGAGGAGCATGAGCGAAGATTTCACTTAGATCCATCTATGGGAAAAGTTTAACAACTTAAAAATCATCTTTAAATTCATTCGAACTACTTTTGGATAGTGAAAAGAGTTGTGAGATTGACAATCTACAAGAGATAAGCCAATAATGACTATGTTACAAGCGGTAAGAGTTGGTAGTGGCAGTTATATGTTTCCTTTTACTTAATAAATTGCACATTGTTTCCTTACTTTATATTGATATGCCGTTTAAGAAATTTTTGCCTATAATGCTATTCAAAGCTTAATTTTCTATTATTTATTCTTAAATCGTTTTGGTGCGCGTTTGTGTGTATGTGTGTGTTTATTTGTGTGTGTGTTTATTTGTATGTGTGTTTATTTGTGTGTGTATTTGTGTTTGTCAGATTTCCGCAAACAATTCGATGTTAAAATCATAAAAATTTAGGAATAAAGAAGTCTTTGGCTCATAATGAAAAAAACGATGTTAGGAAACTCCCATTAGAACATTAAGAATCTTACTTTGTAGAACTAAACACAAAATATTTTAAAATTCGGATACGCCTGAATTGAAATTGGAATTAGTTGGAAGTAATGTTATATATATATATATATATATATATATATATATATATATATATATATATAAGGTTATGAGAAATTTACTCCCCATTTTAAAATACTTATAATTCAGTTATTAACTATAATTTTTACAAGATATGGATATGAAAAGAAGACGTTTAGCATGAGGTTTTATTTAAAATTCAATATGGGAATTAGGTTTTACTGCCAGCTTTTTGAGCCGACCATGAATTGCGTCAACTGACTTCATCAGGGACTCCTGTGGGATGAAAGACATCATGTATTCGCCCTTCACTTCTTTCAAAGGCTTTGGTTTGTTATAGTAGACTTTCTCTTTTATACAACTCCAAATAAAAAGGTTAAAGTCAGCACTCTTGGCAGGCAATTCACGAACGAAAATAGTATTCAGGACAAGCTTCATTTGCTATGCTTTATCCTTGAGCAAACAAGTAGACAGTGTAACTGATAAATTTAGAACAGTTCAGTCATTTGATTGGTTTGACCATGATTTTCTGGACGTTGTTCTTTCGGCCACTGCTTTCGGGTTGTACTCCTGTACGCATCCTTCGGTGCGCTGGTGAAAGTGAATGCGGTATGATCGAAGCCTTTCATGTTCCGATCCATTCGTTACCGTTGTTCGCTTTCGCCTTTGTTTGACCTTCTTGCATTGGAGCTTTTTCTACGAAAGTTAAAGGCGAATTTGATCGACAAGGTGACGAGATTTTATCTTGCAGTATAGTAAGGTACCTTTCCGTATTCTGGTTATTCCAAAAAAGCACCGTTTATTTGTGCCGATTCTGCATTTTTCAGAGATAACAAAAAATCCTTGCCCACCCAATGGTAGCAATTGTGACGGTTCATAAGCCGAACAATGTGAAATACCACTTCTTTACTCTAGATTATATTTTCAGAGATCTAGCCAATCTTCATACCAATCCCAGCATATTCTCCCCAACATCGACGCTAATTTCGCAGTCTTTAGTAGAGAGGGATTGGCAAAGTGTGATGTGGCCTTCAATCATTGTTATTTAAACTACTTCTTGAGTACACATCATATTGCTTCTAAAACTGACTCTGTGTAAACATTTTTGAACTGCTGAACTGTCTCCTAGGAGACAGCCTCTTTGTGTATCAGCTAACTACATATTCCTGTAACCATGACAGTCAAGAATTGTGCGACAGTTTTTGATGTGTCGCTAGCTGAGCATGCTCCAGCAGTGTATGACGTAAGGCTTCCAAATTCCAAACAGAATAATCAATCTGAAATGACAGACAAAAACAGATTAAATACATTGAAGATTAAACGTAAGAAGATTGAGACAAAATTTAAAATAAATGAATAATTTACAATTATCTTAAAATAGATAGTTACTTTTCAAGGTTGACATTGAAGTCTACCCCAGAGATGACAGTCTGATTCCTGCCTAAATAGAATAATCTGCTTTGACGATTGCGTTTGTACAGGAATCAGACAATTGTTGATATCAATGCCTCCTTTATATTTACATAAGCTCAATTTCGGATAATGCGTACTGTACTCCATAAATAATGAATATCTTCTTCTATGTGCCATGTCTATTCAGGAGGCAGTGATTATGTCCTTTCACGTCTCCCTATTCCCTGGTAGTTCTTAGCACGCTTTCTTCTGTTACCCAACTCAAACCCCGCTCTGATATCCATCTGCTCAAACTTTTCAAATATGTTATCCACTGATTTCCTCTTTCTGTCCTTCCCTCTATCTGACCTTTGAGTATCAGATTCTTTAAGCCTTCCCTCCTCATCACATGTCTCAAGAACTTCACCTGTGTTTTCCTGACGCTTAATATTAATTTCCTTTTCGTTTTCATTCTTCCTAAAAACTTTATCATTGCCCACATTCTCGATCCATGACATCTGCAGCACCCTTTTGTAGAACCACATTTCAGCTGCTTCAAATTTTTCTTTTATCTTTGATGATATTGTCCAGCATTCACTGCCATATTGAAGAACAATCTCGTAATATTTTATTCAGCTTTTGGAATGCGCCCTTCGCCATGTCTATTCGCCTTCGGATTTCAGTGTCTCACCGTTAGAACACTTCCCAAGTACGTAATTTTTCCACTTGCTTGATTTTAGTATCCCCAACCTGTGATTATCATTTTGGGCTTGTCTGTTTGTTGATGACAATACATTCGGTTTTCTTGTAGGTTATTTGTAGACCTTTCATTCGACCTTCCTCATCTCCGTTTTTAGGAGGTCTTGTAGTTTTCTTTCCGTGTCACCTCTCAGCACTGCCTCGTCTGTGTTTCTTACGTTATTCAGATTGTGACCACCAACGGTGAATCCTAGCATAACCTCTAGGGTCCTCAGAAAATTCACGCTGTACAAATTGAATACATCCAGTGAAAATACACATCCTTGTCCCACACCCTTTTATTTGTATATCTTCTGAATTTATTTCCTGTCTGTATGCAAACGATTTGTTGCCAGTAGAGTTTCTTGACTACTCTGATGTCTTTGCTGAGCATTTTAATCAATTCTTAGTGGCGTACTTTGTCGAATGCCTTGAAATAGTACACAAAATAGAGATAAATTTCCTGTTTTATTTGTATAGATTTTCTGATAGCATTCTAAACATAAATATCGCATTTCTTGTACCAGAAATCTTAACGAAACCGCACTGTTATTGTCCTATTTCCGGTCTGATTCTATTCATCAGGATTCGGACAAGTAGTTTTGTTATGTGGGTCATCACACTTATTGTTCGGTGGAGTTCGCAATCGAACATCTTAGGCAGAGCTATGAAAATTGGTTTGCTTAGGTCATGGGGTATTACACTACTAGTGTAGTTTTAATTTATTGTTTCCGTAATTTTCTCTTTGCCGGGAATCTTCTAGGGCTGTCAGCGTTTGTATTACGATTCCGTCTGGGCTTCTCCATTCCCATAAACGTCTTGGGTATTCTTGAAACTGGATGTTAGCTATCACATGGTCCTTTGCATTGCACCCCTGGACCAATCTTTCCCTCGGTAATTACGAATTCCTTATCCAATGTTGCCATGGGTTTGCCCTTCTCTGTTCTTTCCTACTTTAGCATTCAAATCTCCAATAACAATTTTAATTTCTTGGGTCTAACGTTGAGACTTGGCATTTTAAAGAGTTGAGTAGAATGATTTTATTTATTCCTCTTTGCGTTTTTGTTTCATAGACTACTACAATTGATATGTTCTAGGGTCTCCCTTTCATTTTGACCAGAAGAACTCTTACAGAGAACTGGCAGTATTACAGAACGCAAGTCTTCATTTCTTCGACCAATATTAAACCAAATCCCGTTTCTTTATTTTTACCTCATGCATATATGATCCTCATGTCGCTTCTGAAGTTTCCATTGGTTAATCATCTAGTTTCACCTATGCTCGGATTTATTTATGTTTAATCTGCTCATTTCATGATTGACATTGTCAAGTTGACTACAGTTGTTCAGCGTCATGTTTCTTGGGTAATTTTTTGTTTTTTGTGCAAAAAAAAAAAAATAAAATAAAATAAAATAAATAAATTTATCTTATTTGATGTTTTTCAAAATTTATAGCTGAAATGGATTATTATTAAATTTAAAATTTAATATTGAGCTTTTAATGTAAAACTTGGCATAACCTAGTATTTTCCACCCTCATCTAGTTGCTGTCAGTCTATCTCTCTTTCTCTTTCTCTCTCTCTCTCTCTCTCTCTATATATATATATATATATATATATATATATATACTTTTCAATTCCAGATAACTGCCAATTTACTAAAAGATGGAAAAGTTATTTTTTGTGAAATAATTATGAAAAATCAAAGAAAATTCTAAGATTTTCTCTGTAACAAAATACTAATCTTTGGTTTTGCTGATGGTGTTCAAACTTTTGCCAGTTTAGACTAGTTTAAAAAAAAAACAAAGATTATAATAACATTATATTTTAACATTTATATAGACCTATATATATATATATATATATATATATATATATATATATACATATATATATGAAATTAGTTAGGACTATACTATTTAAAGCGCAAAGAGTAAAAAATTGTAATTTAGGTTTGACAGAAAAGTTTTTTGCGTGTGGGGGGGGGTTCAATCTTTGGTATATTTATGCGTGAATTATTTTCACTCGCGGCAATAATTTATTTATAGATATATACGCCGAATATTAAAAAAATGCTGCATAATGACTATCAGTTTTGCGCGTAAATAGCTGCAGGTCTGTATGTCTGTCTGTCTGTCTGTCTGTCTGTCTTTCTCTCTCTCCATACACACATACACACTCGCAAATATATACTTATATATATATATATATATATATATATATATATATATATATATGAAATTCAATGACAAATTGTTTAAATTTTTCATATCAGGCGGTTCGTCTTTTAGGGCTTACTCAAACTAGCATTTTGTCCACATTGTCATTGATATTCTTATTATTGTTCTGGCATATAAAGATAATATATCTTTTCCGCAGACAGATACACACACACACACACACACACACACACACACACACACACACACACATATATATATATATATGTATGTATATATATATATATATATATATTGGAGAGATAAAAAACAAGAATAGTGATTCAATTATATTTCCTGACTGTTAACACACCCTAATGATATTTGTTGAAGTATTAATGATGAGCTTGTTTACTAAAAATAAAACTGAAATTGAAGGAAATTATAATAAGTATGCATGAAAAGTAATTTGAAAATCAATGTTTACCAACATCACTAGTTACTCATACTTATAATCAAGGACAACCCTTTCTAATGTTTATCTGTAAATATTACGCGCGCGCACACACACACACACACATATATATATATATATATATATATATATATATATATATATATATAAAGACACCATATGTGAGGTGTTTACCTACCAATACCTGTTGTACTTTATTTGCTTCCTCGTTTGTTTCATATCAGTCTGACAATTTTAGTGCTGTATCAATTTACTTATGGTCAACCGTTCGTGCCTTGATTAATGAAATTCAAATTTCTTTATCAATATTTTGATATATAATACTTACTGACAGTTAATAAAATTTTATGTAAAATATTACACAGATATAGATATATGGAAAAAGAATTAAAATAATTTAAATATAAATATAAAAAATGTGACATATAAACAGATAATTAAATTGAGAGAATATATAAAGACACACTGCATAGATAGATAGATAGATAGATAGATAGATAGATAGATAGATAGATTTAAAATAAAATATAAATATGAAAAGAGGCCGTATATATATATATATATATATATATATATATATATATATATATATATGGTTATTTTAAAGTTTTTAAACATTTTGGACATTGTTCTTGCTTAGATTGTACGATTCCAACATTCCTGTGTTTCTACTATTTTACCTATTAGAGCGGCTTTTTGAATACCCCTGAATTGGTTAACCAGGTATTCCGGCTGCCTGACGTTTGCACATAATGCATGAAACTCGAGTCGTTACCAATATATATATATATATATATATATATATATATATATATATATATATATATATAAATGCAAACTTATCACTATACTCGTTTCGAAAAACCCTACGCGTGTATAAGCGGAATGAATAACTGCTTCTAAGAAAAGAAAGAGCTAAGCACATGAACATCAAGCAATTTGGACTGAGCCAGTACTTAGCCCAAAGAAAAAAACCGAGACGAGTAATCAATAACATAAAAGTGCTCAATATGTAAGCAGAGCAGAATAAGTAAATTAACCTAGTGAGCCAACAAATCTACCAAGGTTTCACCGAAACGGATCTTCAGGGAATTTTGGCCAACCTTCCCTGAAGATCCGTTTAGGTGAAACGTTGGTAAATTTGTTGGCTCACTAGGTTAATTTACTTATATATATATATATATATATATATATATAGTGAGAGAGAGAGAGAGAGAGAGAGAGAGAGAGAGAGAGAGGTTGGCGCATTGATTTTTGTTTCCGATTAACACATTTTTTAAACTAGAGTTCCCCCATATTTATGCTCATCAAAAGAAATGAAAATATTCCTTTATAATTGCAGAGATGAGACAATCGTTTTTCTCTTTCGCCATTGTGGCCTGAATTACTGCTACTGTTTCGTAACGACAGTACAATCAGTTTCATAGCAAGTAAATCGCCTACTTATTTTATTTTAACGTCACATTTAAGAAAGTTTTACAGATCTTGTCTAACCTCTGTCTTATTGGAATACCTCACTTTTATGAGCCTATCGAAAAGCAACATGATTTAACTCAGTCATTTTTAAAAGAATGAAGACAACGGCTTCGGTCGGAATTTGAACATTGTGTTTCAATGGATAACGGCTCGAAATGAGAAATTGGAGACCCGCGTTCGAATTCTAGTTGAATTCATTGCATTCACTTACTTGCGAATAGCATTTTTAAAAAGTAATAATCAATATCTACTCCTCTTCAGCTTTAGATTAAATAACAGTTTCTATAGCCTTGGTTGGCAACCAGTGAATCTCAAAAGAAATGGGAACCTACTGTATCACGTATGGCACTTAAATAACAATGATTAAAATAGAAGGTTCTATATTTATGGTTGGCAACTAGTCTGCAGAAAGAAATGGTGACCTACTGCAAGAAAATCTTCTTCTTCGTCAGTCATAGATTGAAGTAGACATGTTCACCCTAGCTTGTACATTTTATGACACTAAACTAACTAAGTGAAAAAAGAGGGGTGATTAGGTTTTATATCCTTGGGTGGCAACCAGTCAAACGTAAAAATAAATGGTAACCAACTGCAGGAAAATTTTCAGCCTACTGTCGTAGTTCGAAAGAGACTTGATTCATGTAAGCGTGTATCACGTATGGCACAACTGTTTGGAACTTTGAGAGTGTTTTTGCGTCAATCTAAGGATAGTGCAGTGTATTTGGAAAGAGTTTGATGATGTATCTTGACGTCATCATAATGTTTGGGATGATCTATTCTTCTTTCTGCAGAGCCTCAGTCTTAATATGGAGGCTTAAGTGCTTTGAGGAGATAGTGCTGCATTGGGTCAAGAGGCTGGCTGCTGAAAAAGTATTTGACTGGCAGCAGGAGTTTGAATTATGCTACCCGAACAGGAGAACTGTTAGACAATCTATGCAACCACATAAGCTGTTTTATCTCTCCACCTACCTTCACAGACTACAACCCTCTTGACTGTTATGGTTAGAGCGCTGTTGAGCGAAAAACCAAAAACAAATTTTCTTGTAACACCAATGATAAAATGAAAGCAAAGACTCTGAAAAGCATTTGCCAAATTAATCAAGTAGACTATCTAGAAAAGTTGTAGGTGTTTCTAAAGTCATCTAGAAACCGTGGTTGA
This sequence comes from Ascarosepion bandense, assembly GCA_037127315.1. Lineage (NCBI taxonomy): Eukaryota > Metazoa > Mollusca > Cephalopoda > Sepiida > Sepiidae > Ascarosepion > Ascarosepion bandense. The sequence continues at coordinate 3,034,652 of JBBBDQ010000493.1, read as the reverse complement.
AGACAATGTCAGTTTAATGGAAAAAAGCAGGATGTACGTTGTGGTGCGGTGGATATGAGATATGATCGCCCAATCGTGTATCACGTATGACACTTAACTGACTTTTTAGCAGATATTTCTGTGTGCTTTTGTAAATATATGCGTTAAAATTAGATGTCAGTGTTATTTTCATTTTTGTGTCATTTAGACGACAATTTATCCATTGCACTCTGCATCCAAAAAAAACTGCATCTTTCAGATTCAATGTGGTCTTTTTGTTGCTATTGTCTTTTCGACTCACTGGTTGTTTACTAGTTCCAACCATTTAATTTTCAACATCTTTCTGTAGAATAACATATAACTTACTTTATAGAAATTCAACACTGCTTGTTTGAAACGAAATTTCCCTGCATCTTTCTCCTTTGCTTAGCTTTTGGAATTGCAAATTTCGATAATTCAATGCGTGTGTGATTTTCAGTACTTTTTTTCATCATTGTTAAAATAATTCACAGTATTTAAATTTTCTAAACCTGTTTTATGTTTACATCACCAATTCGTAGATCTAGATTTTATTAAAAATAATAAAGCACTAAAAAGTTACGTTTCTGATGAGCAGGCAATGTAACGTGACACTGTTTATGACTATACAAGTCCTGAAAAAGATTATGAGCGTACAGGTTGTCGCACAAATAGTATAAATTATATATATATATATGTAAATATATGTACATAACTAAACTCATCCTCCGGAATACATATATTTGTATTTTTATATTTATGTTTGAAACTAAATTAATATAACATTAAAGATGAATACAAACATATAAACAGAGCCACATCTAGAGAACCACGTAACTTCTATGCATGTATATATATATATATATATATATATATATATATATAATTACACACTTGTACATAATAACAGAATATATCCGCATTTGATTATTACATTAATCAAAATTCATATAGTAACATAAATAAAAGTATGACCGTGAATACATATTGACGCATTTTCAAACTTTGTCATTTGCTGGCGAGTGCATTTAACTTGTCGAATATTTATTACTTTCTTAAACTGAAGTGAGTTCGTGTCACAGCTGATAATATTTGAGGAATGCAAATTAATGAGAAGGTCTTACAATATTAAATATGACATTCGATGCGAAACCTCTTAGTATATAACAGGTAGGTAAATTCGTAATTTAAAGCTTAAACTAATATATGAATCGAATTATTGAATCAGTGAAGAGCGGGCTTAGATTATGTTTCTTCTCAGACAAACGCCTGCGGATCTGCACTATGTCCGGCCGATTCAAGTTAAACTTCGCATGAAGAGAATGTCAGATGTCTAAATTTCATTAGTCTCAGAACCATGCGTTTTATTCAAACAGCGGAGTTCAAATTGTAGAACCTACAAACAATTCTTCTTCTTCTTCTTTTTCTTTTTCTTCTTCTTCTTCATGTGCCTTGTCCCTTCATGAACGAAGGCAATCATGGACTTCCACTTAGATCTGTCTATTGTCGTGCTCAACATTCTTCCTCTTGGTATCTCTCCCAAACCCCGCTCTGCCATTCATTTGTTCGGGCCTATCAAGTAAGTCTCGCGCTGCTTTCAACAGTCCTTCTTTCCCTGTACCCATCCTGTGAGTATTAAATTTTCCAAGCCCTCCTTTCTTTATTACATGTCCTAAGAATCTCCATCTATACAAATACCAGTTAAAATTCTAGTATTCAACAATGAAAACTATTTGGGAGATCGTTTCTGTCATATTATATAAACCGGAAAAGACAATTTAGATTCATACAAAATTGAAGGATTGTTGGGATGGCAAAGAACACATTCCAAACGTTAACCAGCAAATGAGGAGACAAGAAAATTTTGTTGAAAAGAAAAGGTGCGCAGATGGCTCAGTGCTGATAGCAGTTACAGAAATAAAAATACAGGACGTCTAACATAAGATAGCAAGGTAAACCGGAACAATGAATGCGATATTTATGCTTAGAATGTTAATAGGAAGAGGAATACAGATGCAGAAGAACATGTGGTTGTGTCTTATAGAATAAGCAAAGGCAAATGACAAAGTACACCACAAAGACATCATAGAGATTTCCGGCAACATTGATATATTTGGGAAACATAGAATAATCAAGAACGTATACCGGTAGCAATCGATTTCTTACGGATGGAAAAAACCAGCAGTTATACAAAATTAGAAAGGGTGTATGACAATAAAATGTCATCTCACCGGATTTGTTCAAAATGCGCAACGAAGCAATGCTGAAAGAACTAGTAATTCTGATAGGATTTTATATTTACAGCCACAATTAGAAAAATATAATCGACGCAGATAAAACAGTGCAGATAGCAGGCACAGAAAGGAAATTAACGGACCTGTAACAGAAGATAGAAAGGGAAAGCGAGAAGAAATGTTTAAACATAAACTGCAAAAAATCTGAATGCATAGCCGTTATCAAAAACAGAAGCACAAAATACCAACTACAGTTCGGGCATACTAAGATCAAGTCGGTGTAGGAAATTTAAATACCTAAGAAGTGTTGTGATAAAGGACAGAAAGTCCGACAATGACTTCCTAAAATTTCGTTGGAAACAAAGAAAAAACTTGAAACAACTCTAATGTGATTTTACCGAAGAATGCTTGGATACCATGAGAAGAAAATATGAACAACACCGACGTTTTGGAAAGGATGGAATTCAAAATAACCTTATATTTAGCACCAGGAAGAGACAGCGGAGATTTCTGGGATATATAACGAGGGAAAAGGGCTTGGAAAATCTGTTCCTCAAAGGACAGATAGAAGAAAAGAGAGACAGTCCAATGCACGCATGATATACTTGAAAGGCTTATCAGAATGGATGGTGATATGTCCAGGAAAATGATATATATATCATTCGAGGTAGTTAAGTGGTTAAGGCAAATGTAACCGGGTAGAACAATCTAGTAAGTAGACGTATTGTACGATAATTGTCGTATGCAGTATCCTGAGGGACAGGTGTAGTCAGTAGCGGCAGAACTCTAGTGGTCGACCAATAGACCTCTAGTAGTAGATCTCTGGTTTGTCCTTGCCTTAGTCTATATTTATGACTGACACCAGCCAATCACATTCCAGGGAGTAATGAACCAAGGTGTATAGTGTTTCATTACCTATACATTTCATAAGATGGCAAACAAAGTTTTGGATAAATACCAAGAGTAAATGGGTTAAGATGTACAAATAACATGTGGATATGGAGGCTCATAATCGTCTACGTCCTGAAAGAAAACTGCACATTAAAAGAAAATATAACAGGAATTACATCCGCGAGAGAATTCACCCGAATTAATACAAACTTACTACAATAAACAACAACCTGCGTAAAGTTTACCTTTTATATAATGAACTCTTGAAAGTATTTTATACGATTACGTACATTTACAATGGCAACTATAATTCATTTAATGGAAGATTGTGTATATTACTTATTGGTTATCATCTGGTTGATAGAGGTTGATAGATTGCCGATCATATATGAGTACATTCGTTTGTCCCATTAGTACTTATTCAACAAGAGTGGAAATCGGTGTTTGATACTGCAACTAAGTCGATCAGCAAGATTTATTGCGTTTAAGGCCTGGAAGCAATTCTAATTAAAGGTTTCAGAGTAGCAGGCACATTTTATGCGAATAGGGAGAAGATAACTATTAGCCGTAGATTTGAACAGGTCAACATTGTAGGAATCGGGGTAACGTCCTAGTGGAAGTCAGTTCCACAGAGCAGTGAGACACCGAAACAAGCTGATCGAGTGGAACATACTTCTCTCAAATAATATAAGTTCGCTCTAAATGCGCGTAGCTTGGTGTGTTCGAGCCTTCAATTTTAGAACTGATTCAACTAAGGAATGTAGTTTGTTCAAGCACATTTCATGGAACCAACGACAGAGCAGTGAAGAGCCTGTGACATCTGTGGGCAAAGAGTTTCAAGTTGGAAAATAATTTGTCACCCGCAAGGATGCGGGGAGTTTATTGGACTTTATCGAGACTTGAATGTGAAGAAATGGCAGCTCTTGCCTAAATATGGCAGCATTCTTATTTTTTCGGCATTATCAGGCTCCTCTAAATGTTGAGGATATCAGTAAGCGACAGTTACATATTGGAACAATACAGGGAACGGACAAGTTTTTCTGCGTCTTTAGCGATGTTATGTCAGAGTTCCACTTGAGTATGTGTTGTGTTTGAGGCTATATAGTCCATGAAGGCACTGGGCCTCCCTGAGGGAAGATCCATTTATCGTGACTAGTAGTAGTTCAGGGTCTGATTGGCGATGATTGAATGTAACTACCTTGGTCTTCGAGAAATTGAATGCAGCCAACCAGTTTTTACCCAATGAAATGTTTGAACTCAATCGGAAAAATGATCAGCTACCATTCTCTGGCCATCTAAAAGTGAGGAAGTGCACCATAACAGTTGTATCATAAGGAAAAATATTTACTAATGATCGGTTCTTACTCTGTGTCATATTATTTATGCATGCAGTGAACTGGTAAGGCAATCTTAATGTAACAGGATAACGTAGTGATAATGATTCCATAAATACGCGTGAGCACCTTCTGCAATAATTATTTTAAAATTAACTGTTCTGGTTACGATGTTTTGTAAACAAACGTTCCTAAGCAAAGGGGGATAACCAAATATGGTAAAATGTCAACTTGATATATATATATATATATATATATATATATATATATATATATATTAAAAAAGGATTAATTCAAAGATGTTGAATGGCCATTTCGATATGAAGATCCCCACGGGGGACGACACATCACCTCAGCAACAGAAAAAAACCTTTCAGAAACTGGAGAAAAATTAGTCTACTTTTCCTTTTTAAATAGATTGCAAAGAAATTAAAAAATAAAAAATAAATAATAAAATAAAATAAAAATAAAAATAAAGGGAAAGAAAAAGAAAAAGAAAACGAAAAAGAAAAAGAAAAAGATAGAATAAAATCAAATAAATAAGAAAAGAAAAAAATTGACATCGTCTGGGTTCGCAAAAAAAAGGGAGAATGTAACTAAAAATTAACAGACAGCCGTGTTAAATCGACGTAAGTTTAAGCAACACGGAAAAAAGGTGGTCAGAGAGATAAAAGAAGGAAGGGAGGGAAAAAGAAAGAAACTAAAGAAAAAAAAATTTTTTTCTGTTGCTGAGGTGATGTGTCGTCCCCCGTGGGGATCTTCATATCGAAATGGCCATTCAACATCTTTGAATTAATCCTTTTTTAATATATATTTGCTCTGTAATATTTTATTACATGGAGCTCTCTTCCTGTATCATTTTTTAATATTAAAATAAATTTTTAATATTAATTAGGATCGGGTTTTTTGGAATTTACCTTCCTGCTTTTTTCCCTTGGATTGAAGTATCTGAATTAATATATATATATATATATAGTAGAACATTCAGTATTTAAACACATTTTCAGTTAAATATTCAAATTTCCATGATTGCATGAGTCTGGTATTTCTCTTCCTTTTGGGTTGCAGTCATTTAAAAAAGTAAAAGTTTATAAATATTTTAGGAATAATAAAAATTTATATTTAATAATAATAATTATTTTCTGAACTACATAATACTTATCTTCGTATATTCTGCTAAGAATCAGATCACCCATAGCTGTAGATATGACAAAATATTGCTTTAAAACAGAATATCCACGTCCAGTATCTACCTATTGCAATAAAACATGTAAGATCATACATTTTTACGTTTATTGTGCCGTCCTAGTAGCAAAGTTCCGAGGTGTCTAATTATATATATAAAGATAAACAGGGTTGTATGTGGATGATTAATTATACTCTCGTTATACGATTGAGCTGTCTCAATCGGATAACGAGAGTAGTCTGAAGAAAATTAAAAAAAACACTTGTTTCTGCGATTTATGCATTAATCTCTAGTCTGCTGTTGTCGTGTGTAACCACTGTGTAACTGTCACACGTTCTCTTCTCTCAGCCGTGCTCCAATAGCTTAAGGGAAAGCTCTCTGACTCACTCCAAATCGGTCGAGTAGCATGTAAATTGGTACACTACATTGCTTTTCAATAGTGTATCAATTTACATGCCCGCTCAGAGATTGTATCTCTGGTACTAATAATAAACCCACTACATATATTAATTTTACTACAACCACGCTCTCCCGTAGACTTACATGTCACCTTTCTGCCTAGAGTACAACTAAACAACATTTCTTGGAAAAAACATAGCCCTGTTGGTAATATCAGGCAAAATTTAGTCAACAGTACAATAATCCTCTCTCATACACACAGTAAAACAACTTTCAGATATTGGAGGCCCTCTACATTAAATCCGAACAACCTACGTTTAATAAAATCACGTTTAAATCTGTTCATAAAACATTAAATTGCATTTAAATATATGGTTCTGTTAACATTTCGAGCTCACACGCAGTGTGACGTCATAGAACCACATTACAAATTTACGAACTGTGTTGCTATTTTTGGTAACTGTTATTGTTGCTTAGCAAAGTTTTATGTCAACACAAAATAAAATTTCCTTTGATGGTGGATGTTTTTACGTTAACGTCCTTGTAATCTCTTTCGAGATGGCTCATGTGAGTCGAAAGCTTAGAACCCACTTAATAACAAATTATCCAAATTTTGGAGAGTTTTTGTTTTTATTTTCACCTGAAATTAAAGCCAAAATACGATGAAAATACGATGATAAGAATGGCTCATGTTTAAACATAATAGACAATCATTGTCGCTTATATTTAACAGTATACGTTTAGAAAATTATCTTCTGCCTCGATACAATATATATATATATATATATATATATATATATATATATATATATATATATATATATATATAACGGAAATTAACGAAGATTAACGAAATGGTTATAAACCAACTGACAATTTGAAATTATTTGTTTGAACATTATTTTGATCGATTTGATCGATATTCGCATGTAAGTAGGTATTCTGTTTATAATTAAACATTATATATATATATTCATTTCTACCGCCCTGATTGTTTACGATAAATTTTTGTTAATAATTGTGTGTCATTCGGCAGAATCCTTGACTATTACATGAGTAAAATATAAACTTTAAGAAAACTGAATGTATGGTAATCAGTAAAAGAAGAGCCCAAAATACCAACTACAGGGCGTGGATTCTAAAATCAATAAGTACAGAATTTTAAATACGCTGCGAATTGCCATGCCCAAAGATGCATTCCAGAAGCTGAGTAGAGTACTGAAATAGAGAGAGAAAAAGTTCGCTGAAAAAAAAAAAACGAGAGTACTAGATTGCTATGTTAGGTTTGTTCTTCAACATGGTTGTTAATGCTGGACAATCTTCTGAAACATACGGAAGAAACTTGAAGCAACTGAAATGTGGTTCTGTAGAAAGATGTTGAATATACCATGGACCGAATATAAAAGCAAAGATGAAGTTTTGGACAAGATGGAAACGGAAAGAAAATTAATATTTAACATCAGGAAAAGACAGCTAAAGTTCCTGTGACATCTAATGAGGAAGAAGCTCTTAGAGATTCTGATACTCACAGTTCAGATGAAAGGAAAGAGAGACAGGGGAAAGTAACGCGTAAAATACTTGATGGGTTTACTCAAATGGCAAAGAAATGTTTGGAAGGGCTAACAGGAAAAACCGTTTTAATACGTACTAGGGATAGAGAACTGTACAAGATTGCCTACGACAATTACAGCATACCAACATATAAGAATAACATTTGAATTCGGCTCGTAGATTTCAGTTTCTGGATTAATAAAATTACTGTACATGCATATGCTTCTAAATCAGCATAAAATTTATTTAAACTTTTTTTGCGTGAACAGAGTAATTTTTGAGAAATTTGAAGATTTTTAGTTATGCTAGTGTTGCTGTAAGAGCCAGTAACACAGTTCTCTTAAATCCAACCTCTTCTTTACCTTTTGAATTTATCACGATTTCTATTTTGTTATATTGACGTGCAGTAAGCTGATTAAAGATTGGGAATTTATTCAAGGTATTAGATTAGGCCAAAGAATTAATTTCTATTTTTAACCAGAATATTTTTATCTGTTTTTTTGTTTCATTTATCATTGCTGCAACTAGTTAGCAATAAATGTTAGAAATTGCCATGAAAACAAAGCAAAGCAAGAAATAATATTTAATGAGGAAAATAGCTTATATTTTATTGTTGTTCTTCGATTTTCGTCTTCCGATAGGAGGTAAATTGTAAATGCATAATTTTTTTCAGAAGTTTGCATAACATACGCAACAATCACATAACCTCAGGCAACTAGGCTTTTCAGGCAGTCTTCCCTAAATTAATGGTCGATAGCCAATTCAAATAAAAAGAGTCCAATTATAAAATAATATATATATATATATATATATATATATATATATATATATATATATATATATATATTTGTATATAATTATTTCATTGGAAAACTTATGTGTACAACACTTACAGAAAATAATTAAAGAAACGTTAGGAATATTCATAAGTGACAACCTAATGCATAAACTGTTCTCTCTCACTCCATTAATTTCTCTCTCTCTATCTATCTCCGTATATATATATATATATATATATATATATATATATATATATACGCTTATTGCGTTTTATAGAAGGCTGTCTAAATTCTTTCTTCAAGGTTTTCATGTATTTGTCTATAGTTTTTAATTCACGAAATGAATCCCTAACAAAGACCGTTTACTGAGCTTTAGAAATAATTTTATAAAATATATATTGCTATTCAATTGTATATACATACTAAAAAAATCTCAACCACGTACACTGCAATGATTTCAGGAGAATGATTTTGTCAGGCGGCAGTATATTTATTGTTACAAAATGAAATATGGCTCAAAGATATAAGGAAAGGAAATGGGGTTCTACATTAAATGTCCTACTCTTAGCTAAACTGATTCCTGATCCATTCATCCATTAAAAGAACCCATCCATCACCATTCAATCTTACATATTCCATAATGCCACATATCCACAGGAAACCTAGGAAAACCCCATGGCATAAAATGTATTGATGTATAATTTTAAAAAATATATATATAAAAATATAATGATTTGAAATAAGAGTGGAGAGGATGATTCCAGAAACAAAACTAAAATATTAGAAAACATTCATACTGTGTCTGTGTGTATTTGTGTGTGTGCATGTGTGAGTGTGTGGATTCGCAATTTTAAACACTTTTGTAGAGAAATGTAGGAATAATATTCTAATAAATTTTATTTATATCTGTTGTAAAAGGTAATTATTTTTTAAACACCATAATACCTACAAATCGTATCATTCATAACTAAGCGCATGAGAATGTCGATATATTCTAACGGAAAATATCTATGTCAAGTATCTATATATTGAAATAAAACATGTAATGTCATAGATTTCTACGCTTGCGGTGGTACGTTCTGATGGGTCTAATAATTTTTAATTATCAGCGCAATATTTTGAAGTTTTCAGATTAAACGTGCTTTGTGGTGCACTGAATATTGGCTCGGATTGAGAAGTTGGAGAAGGCAGAATTATACGCAAATACATTTCAGAAAGATTATTCCATCTCTCTTTCCTTATGCTATGGTTTAATAAAAGAACATATTGATTTCTATAGCCTTGGTTTGCAACCAGTCTACTGCAGAATGTAATTGCAAACTTCTGTGGGAAAATATTCTTTGTATTCATTGATCGATCGAAGGAGACATGATCACCTGCATATGCATCAAGTATGGCAATTAACGGACTAATTGAACATAATTATGATCAATCTGCGATTGATACTAATAACATCATAGCCAGTACTCTCTGACGTCCCAACCTGCGAGTATTTTGAAAAGAATTGTCCAAGAACAGTCAAGAATTTTACTAAGAATCCTTCTGTCAGTACATGTATCTGGGTTTGGTGAAATCTCAGTCATGTTGTTTCCATGAATTACTTTCGATGATTTTTTCCGGGTAGCGATATCAACTATTAGTCGGTTAGTATTGGTAAATTGCAATGGCTACAATAATTATTGCAAAATATATTTCGAGCATTCAGGAATGAAAATAACTCTGACATCACATTTTCATACCCTGATTGAGCACTCTGGAAGAATGGTAGATTTTGGAAAACAGTAGCTACTCTGGCATCTACGCATCGTTCATTCAGCAATGAATCAGAACAATCTCAGCTATTGGGCGTGTATAATGATAATATACAGGTTAAAAGTCTGCCTCCTTCTACCGCGCACTCGTAGATCAGAGTTAGAATCGCCGACTGATGCCAATTCGGTTGGGTTTCAATCCTGGGTAAAAGGCAATCGGCTGTCTAACCGTACTGATGAGCTGTGATACAGCGAAACAGATATGTCTGTGGATGACTATATATATATATATATATATATATATATATATATATATATATATATATATACCAAACTTCAGTTTATATTACATGTTAAATTAAGTTAGTCTCTCGCTCAACTGTGCACCACACATAATAGTTTTAGTCTGGTGAGTTACGTGGTTAGATGTAAGGGTTAATCCGGTCGCAGAAATTGTCTGATAGCCGTTATTAGATCCTCCTGATTGTGTGATCGCGTGCAGAGTTCTCTTTCCAAATATACGGTCTTTCCGCAACCACCTTCTTGCCCCAGAGCAGCACTTCGTCTTCAGGACACTTGATTTGGGCATCCGTGTTGAGTCTGAAGCTTTGTGGGAAGATGAATAGAGGCATCACTAGCTATCCTCCCTTGAGAAATCACTGTACTGTCATCAGAGTGACACCCAAACGCTATGAAATATTCATATTGTATCTCCCAAATCGAATGCTGAACAGTACAACATGCCGTTTGAAAATTTATGGTAAAGTGAATTTCTTCATGGGATTCTTTTTTTTTCTCACAGACGATACCCAACTGACCCTACTATAATGTGCAATGGACTAAATCAAGAACAAACAACGATCATGGTCAAAATAAAAATATATATAATGGCTACAATTTGCCCATCGAACGCGTTATACTTTTATGTTACATTTTCTGATTAGCTTTCCTTTTTTGCAGATAGAATTTACGAATTTAAGAGCAGTATTAAACTGGTCGCTAAGATTTTTTTTATTTTATATTGTTAGCTATGACTTTAAATCAAATTTTAACAGTTTCTTCACTCACACTTCTCGTTCTTGGTACACTCTCCTGGCCTCTGGCTTTCCAGTTAATCTTTGTATTCAATAATTTAAACGGAATGCCAGTCGTTATCTTCTCTCTTTTTAATTCTTCGTCTGTTACTGTTCTCTCAAGAAATTTTTCTCGTGTTCTTTCACACTCAGTAACCTCTTGTGTCTTAGTGATTTTATTGTTTTGCTTGGGGGTTGGAAAATGATTAAAAAGTTGCATCGGCAATATAATCTTCTTTTGGATAATGAAACCTAGTCCATGCCTAACATTCTTTAATTTGCTCTTGTACAGCGTTCTTTTTGCTATCAAATAAATTGAAGAGACCCCAATAGACTGTGTGTTTGTAGGTTGAATTCGTTTTGTTTTGAACATGCACTTATTCTCACAGGAAGTGCTTATTTATGTGTTTGTAATTGCTTTTAGGAGATAATATTATAAAGTGATATGAAGAAAATTTTTAAAAAATCGGTTTTTATGTTAGCAAATTCAATGAAATTCGTTCTCTTATCAGCGCGAATAACTAATTTCTCGGAATGTTTTGTTTCGTCTCTGTGCGGAAGGAAGACTAAAGTCAATAAAATCGAATTTCCATGCATATAAAAGAAAACGAAACCAAACTGCTTAAAATATTAGTTTTCATTTCGTCTTGAATTTTCTGCTCTGTTCTCACTTGGAATTTGCTTTCTTTTGCTCTTCTCGAATTTCTATTCCTCCCTTTCTATCTACTCATTTATGTTGTTTCTTTCGTTTACTCCCCGCGAAAAAGTTTCTTTCATTTTGGTTTTCCCCATTTTCATTATTCATATTCTCTATTAAACGAATTCTCCTTATCCAAACATAGCATTTTTGTTAATTTTAATTCAGAAAGTTTATTCATTAATAGTTAATTAATCTTATTAAATGTGTTTATTAGCTAATTATTACAGCCAAGTTTATATTAATGCTTAACACATTGTTGAAATTAATTATTCAGAAATATGAAAATCAGTTACTGCAAATGTATTCTTTATTAAGTTTTACGTTAATTAAAATTTATTCATTTCAACTAAGTATTAAATGCTTTATTTAGTTTCCGATTCATATAGAGTGGATTACAAATTAGTTATTAATTATCAATATTTTAAATATTCGTCGACTTCTTATATAAATTTACTCTGAATATTACATTGGGCATATCGACGTAGTTTTCTTGTCTCGCTGATTCGTTTAAGACTGAATAGTGAGTTCTATCCGCACTGACTGTTCTATATGTTCCGCCTTGTGCCTTGTCTTAGATACGCTTAGAAAATCACTATAATCTGAAATTATCTTCATTCTCATGTTAATTAGCATCTCCTGTATATTAGCATTTTTTTTTCAGTTGGAAAATATATTTTACATTATATCTCTATATTCTTAGTAATGGTGCATTTCACTTTCATTTTTTTTTATTTATTCACTGTTTGGTCATCTGTTCACACCTCATTTATAGCTTAAATGAACCTGGAGACAAAATAACACAGTCTCCTCAAAGACCTAGTTGTTTTCGATGATATTTAATAAACTGTATTTGACAGTTGAATAAACGAAGTACTTTATCATGTTTTAAGAGGCTGATATAAAATTAATGAACGTTGAGCGCCCATAAAATCGAAGGATGATTGTCCTCTACGACGGTGAAATAAAACGAATGGTCTTTAACAATGAACCTTTTTATCGCCTTAATTGACTTCATAGTTTTCACTTTATCCACTGTATAGCCACAGAAGAATACTTTTGCGATTTCTCTTTAAGTTGGCGTACTAAACTAGAATGAATCAATACATTTAACCAGAAACTTTATCCTGAATGTGGAAAAAGGTATATTCTTATGAATGAAAAATACCTCTTAATGCACTGTTTTGATTATGCAGATTTTTTCATTTATGTCTCAGCAGTGGTAAAAGAAATGACTTAATGGTGCTGAAGTCTACTGGATTTGGACACCTTGACAGCAAAGCAGTTGACAAATCGGGAGTTTGAGAAAAAAAGATGATATTCTAACTGGTTTGTGGATATATAGAATTTTCTGAAAGCACACCAAGAACTCATGGAATATATAGCATATTCACAAATTGAAAAATTAGGTTAAATCATTTATTTACTATTTCTCAAATTCCCAGCAGAGTAAAAAGAGTATCAACCTCTATTGTTCTTTATAAAACTAAATTTCCCTTACTACAAAATTCAAGTACCAGTAAAAGTAGACACATTTTTTGTGATAATTCTTATGATAAATTGGAAGTGTAGTTCAAGTGAAAGAGATGGTAAGAAGAGACAGATTATATGAATAATGTAGAGACATAACAATTTGATTTTTATCAATTCATCTCAGTCAAAACAACAATGCATCTGCGACGCAAGGTGTTACTGAGAGTAAAATGAAAAGGAAATTTGGAGAAAATAAAATAAAAGAAGAGTATTACGGAAGATAACGTTTGAATAAACATTTAATTTTTTCGAATATGTTAGGCAAAAACAGCAAAATGGTAAACTGTTTCACAGGTTCGAAGTACGAGAAAACTAAATAATATTTACGGTTGCATCCAAGTATTACAAGATTGTTTTCCGGGATTGATTCACGCGAAAGTCTGTTCCTCGAAGTAGAAAATTAGTAGGAAAGAGAATATATAAACGTAAATTTTACCTGGAGTTACGAGCACACAAACACATATTAACCGGTTTTTGAAAAAAATATATGATGACGCGACACGTATTTCGATTAATTTCGTTACTTAGAATGATTATTGGGAAACTTATTTATTTGTTTGTCCGGAAAATTCATGCCGATTTTTAAGGGAAATTAAAACACGAAAAAATGTATACTATTAAATATTTATTCAACTAAATATGAACTATTTTGTTGCACAATCTTAGTCCAGATTCCCTCAGCTTTTAGATTCTGTCTTTCTCAGAATATCAGTGTTTTCTTTGCAATTAACTCATTGAGACATTATTTATATCACGTAAAGAATTAAAAAAAAATCATTGATATCATTTTGCAAGGAACTGAATAAATAAGAATCCAAAGGTGCAATGTCTGGTGAATATGTTGGGTGGGGTAAAGCATCCAAGCCAAACTGCAACAATTTTTACTGGGTCACCAAAGAAAGGTAAGGTCTAGCTTTATCGAGATTGAAAACAACACATTTCCACTGCGCTATATCTGATTATTTTTCTTGCGTTAATCCCTCCAGTTGCAAAAAGTATTTTTTCGAATCTATTGATTGATTACTTGACAGGCGTTCATAGTACAGGATGCCTTTCCAATGCCACCAGATGCACAGGAAAACTTTATTACGACAAAAACATACTTTTGAATTGACTAAATTCGGCTCATGTCGCTTACTCAGAATCATCTTCGCTAAAAATTGTTGTAAACAATCAATTTCTCATGCTTAAAAAGTGCATTGTCATTAGGTTATTACAGAAAATCACAGATAGAAATGCAATCTAAAATATTCTTTTCATGCAGATGATATGACACTCACACATCGGGCGATTTAGCCACCTAAACTTTACTAAGTGTTCATGGATGGCGGATTTTGATATATTTAGTGATTCAGCAAATTCTCGTGTTGTGTAATACGCGTTATTCTCAATAATTGTCCTTATCAGGTCGTCATCTGCCTTTGTGTTCTTCATCAATAAGGCTATAATCATCAAATCTTTATCTTTGCGAACCAGTTCCATAAAGTTAAAGAAATGCAAAAATAATCTCAGTTGGTAAAAATGGAAGTGTCAGATGGCAGTAAAAGGCTTAGCTGATCATTTACAAATAGTTGCTTAACATAAAGCCTCGACTATTGTTTGTATCATGAAGTAATAATTGTAAGTAAAATGATGCACCAAAATAAGTAACAAAGTAATCAATTTAAATTCTCAGAGTATCGATGATTTAAGCAAACAGATAGACAGAACATTTCTGTATGTCGGCAAATGAATTTGTACACGTAAATTAAACAGATGAATAAATAAATACAAAACTTCCAATTAATTTTTAAAATAGTTAATAGATTCAGTTAAGTGCCATACGTTTATGACTGACTGGACAAAAGATTATCCAACAGTAGGTTGCCATTGCTTTCTTCGGTAGACTGGTAGCCAACCAAGGTTATAGAACCCAATATCTCCTGTTATTTAACCCATAACTGGAGGGAAGAAACAGAATAATACCTTTCCCAAGAGTATTTGCGCGTAGGTGAATGCAAGAAATTCAACTGGAATTCGAACTCGGCTCTCCGATTTGTCGTTCCGAGCCGATATCCGCTGCACCACAACGCAAAACGCACATTAATATATTATCTTCCAGAAAAAACGGAAGTTTGAGTTTTCTCTATACTTGTGACACACATTTAGTGAACTTATAGCAGTTTACTGATTGTAGGTCATACTTTGAACAAGACAGAAAGTATGGAGTGATTCACAAACATACTAATGATTCGTAATTTGTATAGCGAGTCAATTGTGAACACTTTTCGTGTTATAATTCTTAACTTGGTCCTTCAGAAAATGTCTCCTAAAATATAAAGTATAAGGTTATCTAATCTAAGATAATTCTTTTCACAACTAGCGTTCAGAACTGGGGCGCTATATCTAATGTTCCACTGAGAAGCACATTCTCATTTGCAGTAGGTTCAAGCAGTTTAATGGAATCAGTACTTTCACACTTAGAATAGGTTTAGCCTAGATAATTGAATTAAGCATAAACTTATTTGTTTTATTATTATATGTGTATATAACATGATCAACATCATGTTAGTACTCTCCGACCTTATTTGGTCCTCAACGGCACATGGCTCAGTTGGTTTAGTTGGCTCAAAGGGTTGGTTTAGAGCCAGTCACTTGACCCAAAGAGTTGTGAGTTTAATACCTGCCTTCAGCAATAATAGACAAAAACGTATATATTTGAGTTAAAGGGAGATAACTTTGACATACAGAAGTTGCACTACCAATAAAACGAGAACAATCTACCTCAGTGATCAAAATAAAAAGTTCAGTTTAAAGATCAAATTACATCAGGATTGTTGGAAGTTAAAATGATTATTATGGCAATAAAACGGGGACAACAGCCCAAACAATGTAAATAATGTTAATAATTACAACATCTTATTCTAAAAAGTTTAAATTCAATGTTTATTCATGAATGCAAATAGTGTAATTATAAACATATTTTTGTAAGTTTTGAATTTCAGTTCTAAGTAAAATCTATTTTTCTCACAGATTTTTTATATTGTAATATAATTTATAAACAGCAAAATTTAAAAAGAAGTTGAGAAAAACAGTATGCTCTAATGTGTAATTTTACATGGTATAAAGAAATAATCTATTAATTCATTTTTCCAGTTGTTCTTTATACAAGTTTTACGATGACTATCTGAAATCATTAAAGTGTCGGAGTGCAATGTATTTGTATGATTAGTTTACTTATTCGGCCAGAAAATGATTGAGATCTGATGACTACAGTCGAGCAACCAAAGCTTAATGTTTAGATGTTTACTATTCCATGGTTATAGTATTATTATCTTTAATATTTTGTTATATTCCCCTTTTAATATAATGTTATTTGGCAGTAGACTTGCCATGGTTCTGATTTTACACTGCGAAATTAATTTATAATTTATTTGTCCGTAGGTTGATTTAATATTTACTTCAAGATACTGTCATTCATATTAACGATTATATTAACAAATATATAAAACACTACATATATTTTACACGTAAAATGACATTCATCCTAGTAAATGGCTAAAAGTATAAGCGCTCGGATAAAAAAACATTTGAACTATTGTCATATAATCTAGGTCCTATAAAGAAGAAAAAACTCATAAGATCACATGAAAATTGTTTAAAAGTTTTAACCATAAAACTTCCTTTTCTGTCATCTTTAATGAAACCTGCATAAAAGAGAGATTAATGCACACACACACACACACACACACACATATATATATATATATAAATATTACGGAATCATACGGAAAATTACCAAACTCATTTAACCCAGATTTATTTGAATTTTTTATTTAACATTATTATATTAGAATGGATACTCGTATATGAGTAGAAAATTGTTCATTTCATTTATATATAGTGAATAGTACCTTATAATTCCCACTATACTTAATCGTTTGAAAAATCATTTGGAAACTACCTAGAATCGAACCTGCATACTCCAAACATCCAACAACAAAAAAAGAAAATTAAATATGTCGGCTAATGCCAGTTTTGCACATTTACATATAACTCTGTAATATTGTCTTCGGTTGAGTTGGTTTATATTCGATACAATATGAGCAGTTATAAATCGTTAGATAAAAGTGATCAGAAGAATATTTGTATAAGATTAAATTGAATTTTGTCGACCATGAAATTTTTCATAGTTTTGGGTTACGACACATCGGATCTAAAGAGAGCATTTTCACACGTGGGAAGTGAGAGAACAGAAGCTGTTAGAGTAGAAGTTGCGATTACATTAAATCTGTTTCACTGTAAAGGGTATGACTTATTTACTAGTCTGGTAGCACGAGTAATTCGTGCAGAAGGATCACCAGGGAGCTCAGCTTATTAAAGCAAAAGCCGTAGAAATATTTCTAGAAGATGCAGAGAGAATCCACATTACGTAGGTGTGAACGTGCTTGAAGTTAAGCTACGACGTCGGGATAAATTACATTGCAGATTCTCCGTTGGATTCTGTCAAGAACCTCCAGATGAATAGCAGGTGCATCCGACCAGATGTAACAACAGTATTCAATTCACGAACGGATGATAAATTTATAGTATGAATGAGATGGATTCAGACGAAAAATGTTTCCTGGCCCTACACAGTGAAACGACCTTCCTAGCAGCAGATTTAGCAATGGAGTCAATGTAGCCATTCTATTTGAGATCGGATGAGAGAGTAAAGCCGAGAAGGCACATTGTTTTGCTTTCAGGGAGACTAGCCTGTTTCATGCTGATGGTAGGTGGGAGCGATTGTCTAAGGTATTTAAAGTATAGCTGCTTCGTTTGAGAAGCATTGAAATTTACGAGCCATTTCTTACTCCAGTGCACCAGAGATTGGACGTCCTTTTGAAGATCAGCAGCGTAGTTTGTTTTGTCAGCCTTTGGCGGATGACTTATTGAGGCAGGAGTGAATGTTGGTGTCGTCAGCTTAAATGCCTCCTTGGGATTTGATTACATCAGGGAGATCGTTGATAAAGGTCAGAAATAGTGTTAAACCTTGAATAGAGTCTTGAGGGGCACCCGCATTCGTATGACAGTATCTTGAAGCATGCCCATTCAATCCTGCCTTTATTACACGATTTGAAAGGAAAGACTGGATGAGATCAAACAAGCGTCCAATTATGGCATAGCCCTGTTGCTTTCGCGGAATGCCAGCATACCATACTCTCTCAAATGCTTGGCAGATTTTTTTTTTTAATCATTTCACCCCGAGCAAGGCAGAAACGCCACTGATGTGCAGGGGGTTACATAAATGTAAAAAGATTAATTAGAAAAGAGTGAGGAGTACAAGCTAGTTAGAAAGGAACAATAGAAAGCTGAGAAAGCAGGTGCAATGACAGATACATGGACGGAGAGAAAGGGAAGGTTATACAGGGGAGGGGAGAGAGCTAGAGTCCAGTGGTTAGTAGGTGAGTATTAACTTTGCTTTTAAATTTCTGGAGGTCGTAGCCGTCAGGAAAGCAAGAATACGGGAGTGAGTTCCACAGGCGGGAAGTGTGAGAGAGGAAGCTGCAGGAGTAGAATTGTCGTCTGCGTTTGGCTAACCTGACTGTGAATGGGTGGGACCCAGTTGCCAGTCTGGTTGAACGGGTAAACACCTGTTGAGGAGGCATCAGTGACTTAAGCTCATCCGAGCAGAAGCCATGAAAGTATTTATAGAAGAGACAGAGGGAGGCCACATTTCGACGATGGGAAAGTGGCTGCAGACGAGTCGCCAGATCAGTACCTATCACATTACAGACTCTCCTTTGGAGCTTGTCAAGAAGACTGAGGAGAACGGCAGGGGCACCTGACCATAAATGGCAGCAGTACTCCATGCACGGACGGATGGTTGACTTGTATATATGCAGGATGGATTCAGGTGGAAAAAACATCCTGGATCGACATAGACCCAATCTTCTTAGCAGTAGATTTTGCTATGGATTCAATATAGTGCTTCCATTTGAGGTCTGAGGACAGGGTAAGTCCGAGGAGGCGTAGTGTATTACTCTCCGGGAGAATCATCTGGTCCATGCTTATGGGAGGCAGAAGAGGTTGCCTGTAATGGTTGACAGACAACAGCTTGGTCTTAGATGAATTGAAGTTGACAAGCCACTTCTTGCCCCAGTTCACCACAGAGTGTAGATCCCGCTCAAGGTCAGCAGCGAGATTATGTCTGTCCGCCACGACAGGTTTCTTACTGGAGCGGGAGTATATTGTAGTGTCATCTGCGTAGATGCCTACTTGGGACTTGATCTCATCTGGGAGGTCGTTGATGAAAATAAGGAAGAGCGTTGGGCCCAGGATAGAGCCTTGTGGGACACCAGCATTCGTGCTGTAGGACGAAGAGGCACGCCCATTCAGAACGACCTTCATTTTGCGGTTATTTAAGAAAGATTGGATTAGGTCAAGCAGGCGACCGGTAATACCATAACCGCGTAGTTTGCATAGGAGGCCAGGGTGCCAAACCCTGTCGAAAGCCTTGGAGATATCCAGAGCAACCGCGCGAGCCTCGTCAGACTCATCAAGGGCCTGTAGCATGTACTCCTTTACAGTAGTTAGCAGGTCGGCTGTGGACCTGTCAAATCGGAATCCATATTGCCTGTCGGAGAACAATTTGTGGGCGGTGAGATGATGAACTATTTCAGCATTTATTATAGCCTCGAACACTTTCCCGAATATTGGTAGAAGACTGATAGGGCGATAGTTGGATGGGTCCGAGGGTTCACCACAGTTCTTAAAGAGAGGAACGACTGAGGAGAATTTCCAGCATGCAGGAAAGCAGGTATCTAGAGAAACAGCTCTATCTTCGCCGGTCTTATCGAGAGCCTGGTATATATTCTCTGTGATAGTCATTAGCGTATCGATAGTAAATCTGGTGAAGCGGAAACCACAATATTTATCGAAGAAAAGGTTGTGAGATTTGAATCACTTCAGCATTGGTAATATCTTCGAACACTTTACCAAAAATCAGTAAGAGTCTGATAGGGCAATAATTAGAGGGATCTGACAGTTTTCCAGAGTTATTAAAGAGTTTGGAGATGACAGAAGAGAGATCAGTTAGTAAGCCTTCGTTTGAAACAACAGAAAAGAACACTGAACTGTCACGTGATATCTGTCCTACTTTATGGCAGCGAATGCTGGACAACCTCATTAATGAGGAATAAGAAACATGAAACAACAGAAATATGATTTTACAGACATTTTCTTTAGATACTATGGACCAAACCACGTCGGTAGAATGTAGAACCCAAAGGGAACTTATACTGAACATCAAGAAGAGAGAGTTAACTTTCTTTAGAACTGCAAAAGACAGAAAATTGGGGAGATTAACGACTGCTTATATCCTGAGGGAATGCAACAGAAAAATAGGAAGGGAATGGGTTAAATGTGCCTTGATAAGGATAGCAGGAGTGGATAAAGAAAGAAAGACAGAAATGAGAATAACGTGTTCATGCCTTTAGCGTCTGCCTCTTCGAAATAAGGCTTAGGGTCACATCAGGGTGAAACACCGGTTTTCCCAACGAGCAGCAAAGTTAAGCAACGTCGAGGTTGGTCAGTACTTTCGTGGCTTTACTACGCAATTTTGAATTTCCGTATGCTTAAACCTTCTAATTCTTTCACTTTTATATGACAATCATCACTACTTTTTGTCTCCGGCTGTTCAAGATTTGAACATGTCCACAGACTGTTTTCGATATGGACTGAAAACCACTTGTTTCTCTTGAAAGTACTTGTGCTCTGTGAAAACTGGAATATAAGAATATTCTGTCAAATATATGAACCAAATTTTTTTTTCAAAGTATGTTATTCGCCATGATAGAATGGAGTCATTAAATTTAGTACATGAAGTCATTTTGGCATTCTGCTGAGAAAAACGGGAGCAGGTGTTAACTCAGTATCAGCGAGAATAGTTTTGTTTTGGCTTTGAATGTCGTGAATGTGGAACAAAAATATTTATTTAACCACCTGCATTATGTATGTCTTCGCAAATCCACATTCAAGAGCGCTTTCTTTACTAGAAACTAAAACAAGTCGCAACTGTCAATTATTCATTACGATGGCGTGGATAAAGCACGTAGATTCCTTCCCTGACGTGAGGCACATTTTTCTTTAACAAGACTTTTGATTACCTAAATCAGTAGATGTCAATTTCCTCTTTCAAAAACAAGCAGTGATAACTACTCAGATATTACTGAAGGCAAAAATTGCGTCTAAATTTTTAAGAAATAGAGGCAGGATTACAAAAAAAACATTTATAACTTAAAAAAGATTTTGGGTACAAAAATATCGTAGATATAGTGTTCAAAATGTTCCAACGAGAGATGTGTATTGTTTAAACGATTTTATTCAACAAAGCATAAGTTCTCTTTGGTTTACAGGTTAAATCACAATTTATTTAATAGAATATCCAATATATCGGCCGGTATATTTAAGCTTAACATTAAAAAAATATTGGTGTGTCATACAGTATGAGTACATCCAACTATAACATTTATAAAACACTGACACACACATATGCGCCAAAACATGCACACACACACACACACTGACACACATGCATCTTCCCAAAAATATATGGAACCAAAACAACACTCAAATCCGTTTCCGTATGTACATATTCATATTTCGGTTATATATATATATATATATATATATATATATATATATATATATATATTTAAACATTTACTGTTAGATATAACAGACAATGAAGGTGTATTATGTTTATTAATGAGCCGTTCTAAACATCGTATTTTTGGTTTAATTTCAGGTGGAAATGGACAAAAATTGTCCAATGTTTGGATAGTTTTTTTATTATGTTGGTTCTGAGCATCGGCTCACATGAGATATCTTCAGAGAGATTACATGAACGTAAACATAAATACATACACCGTCAAAGATGATTTTAACTTGTGTTGACATAAAACATTGCTAAGAAATGTTTTATGCCAACACAAATTAAATAATTTCATAGTTTTATTTTCCATAACAATAATATGTTTCATGGGAGCCGAAAGCTTAGAACCAACATAATGAAAAAAATATCTAAATGTTTAACAATTTCTGTCTTTAAAATTGAAATTAAAGTGAAAATACGATTTTTATAACGGCTCATGATTAAATATAATAGGCATTCATTGATTGTTATATTTAACAGAATTTGTTTAGAAAATTATCTGCTGACTCGATACACTATATATATATATATATATATGTGTGTGTGTGTGTGTGTGTGTGTGTGTGTGTGTGTGTGTTTCGCTAAAATCGACCAACCTGGGATATTTTATTAATTTATTTATTAATGTTATATATAATTAATCAATTAATTTTATTAATTTATTAAACAATTTTGCACGCTTCCCTTTTGCAAAAGTCTTCAATATCTTTGACTTTCCCAACGCTTTCAGCCACTTCAATAAAAAAACATTTCAGTCTTCTCATTTTCAAACTCTTTCACTTTCACTCTCTCTAATCCTTGTCTTCTAGTCGTTTTACTCATGTAAGAATGATATATATATATATATATGTGTGTGTGTGTGTGTGTGTGTGTGTGTGGTGTGTGTGTGTGTGTGTGTGTGTGTGTGCGCGTGCGCGCTGAAAACACCATCAAGGAAGATTTTATTAAGTTTTGATATCATTTTTCCAGTATTTATGCACAAATTTTATGGCTAGATTTAAGAAATGTAAAAATGTTCCGTAATTATTATTTTTCCAAGTTTTTTCATCCATCCACTTTTCTTACGTTCCATACGTCAAGCAAAAAGGTAATGTAAGAATCGAAGAAAAATTAAATAATTTCATATCTTTGCTTTCAGGTTTTATGTTTAAGTTCCACTCTAAACAAAATTAAATTATACATTTAATAATTGAACATCGCATCCTGGATTTATGATTTATAATGACCATGAACAACACCAGAACTAAAACTGAAGATCTTTAAATTGTCAGTTCATGATATACCCCTGATGTTTGCATCACCGCTTAGTGATAATATGTATATTTATTAATACACACACACACACACAAACACAATCACACACACAGACACACACACAGACACACACACACACACACACACACACATATATATACATATATATATATATATATATATATATAACTTTAGTTGATATATATATTATAAATTATATTTTACAACATGTACATACGTTTTTAATGATTAGTAGTGGATATATATATATATATATATATATATATATATATATATATATATATATATATATATATGTCCATGTTCTAAAATATAATTTATAATAAATATTCACAGCTCTATATATTATATATTGAGCACTGTTTTAAATTAATGTTTTGGACGTTGTAAAAATTCTTTCTTCGTTCTGTATTCACTCGGGTATATATATATATATATATATATATATATATATATATATATATATATATTAAAAATAATTATCACTATGTTTATCAAGTTTATTACTGAGATAATATTTCCTAACTTCGTGAAGAATATCGATTATTCAATTTTAGTTGATATAATTTCTCCCGGAGTATTTTATATCAATAAAGGACATGAAATATGCGCGACAGAAAAACGTGCACCGCATTTACGTGTGCGCCTGCGTACAAATAACTTCTTTTGAATGCAAACAAAAACGTGCTAAATAATTAATGAAAAAAAAAAGGAAAAACAACTACTGAATAACAATGAAGCAGAAAACACTTGGTAATAGAATAAGTTAATTTGTGAAAAATAATATTCTTCCATCGTTACTTAGGATGTTCGTTTATATATTGTAAAAAAATATAACAAGGAAAATTGTGTATCTGCTATAGTCAATACTGCTGAATAAAAGGCAGTTTTAAAAGATCTTTAGAATAAATGTGAAGATTGTCTTAATTAGACTTAAGTACTGCCTCCGACATTGGTAAAACTTGGAGATAAATCTGAAAGACCATTACACAGTTTTTGGCAGACACTGAGATTGGGGAAGGATAGGACACAATTTAAAATGTGGTCCTACTTAAATCAGCAATAATACTGCCATCTTAAATATCCCACCATTTAATTGGGAGAGCCTACAGACACCAATGCGTCTTGACACAAATTCCCCTTACTGACATTTCACCAAAAATACCTAATAATATTTCATCCTCACCGATAAGACTTTAGATTTACTTTTGTCAGTATGCGTATCTGTCCCCTCAATGTGTCTCTTATTTGTTCGTCTATACGAACAACACCAGTCATCAAGTCCAACAGATGCCATAGTTGAATTGAGAGACATGATTTTAGAAAAATGGAAAGGGAGAAATTTCTCGGCGTATATTGTATTTCGTTAAGATCTTGAAAGAAAAATCAAGATTTTTCAGTTATAAAATCGTGAGAGAAGTGATTACGTCTTTAATATATTGTTTTTTGTTTCATCTCGTGAAATATACATTAATTTGAAAGTTATTCTATAGATGCCAAATATAACGGATATTTCTTTAATTTCGATAGAGAATGTTGACAAATTCAATGAAATATCTGTAATGTGACCAATATTACCCTAGCATCTCGTCTTCATTAACATTCTCTACGTCGTGAAGAGGCTTGACTATGTCTTTTCTAATAATATTATCATGACAAGTGTTCTGCTGAGCAATTCTCCTTTATGATTCGACTGCATGAATTTAAGCGTGTGACTAGATTGGCAACTAAGTTACACCGTTTTATTGCTGAACAACCTTGATGCAGCCGTGTGCTGTGTTGTAATAGTTTTTATTCTCACACTTCTCGCCTGTCAGCTACAACCTTCAAAAATTTAAATGAATCGCTAATCGCCATCTTCTACCAAATCCCGTTCCTTTTTTTTCTTTACCTCATTAAAGCCTTTCTACCTCTCTTTAACTTCCTGTAACGTCTTGCTTCCTAGTGCCAACGACACCTTGCTTTGGGTAAAACGATTAAAAATGTCTTATATTATTGACAATTCCATGGTAGCTGTAAACAAACTGTATCATTTTATACGCAATACATGGCGGCAAGGTCCCATCATCTTACAATTGAAATGGCTAGATGTTAGTAGTTTCTTATCTCGCTTATGGAAACCTCTTCCGTTTTCATGCTTCATTGTCACCTTTGATCTTCTAAGAAATTTAATTCAATGTCAAACGTTATTTATGCTTTACTTAATTTTCGATTCTGTTATAGTCGCCTCTGTTTAATAGTAATTTTTTCGTATTCTTAAGAATCAATAATTTCCTTGCAATTATTTCCTTGCTTAGGTAAAATTATTTTGTACATATGCTGCATCTTTGAGTTACTTAGGAAAGAATCAAACACCTTCTGCTATACCTTGTCTTTTACAAGAATCAGATTAAACTCAGAATGAAGTATTACAACCATAGTTGGAGATAAGATACTAAATCCTCATTTCGTAGACATGAAAGAGCTCTAACTCATTTAGGCGGCCTTATAGATGCTGAATTATTTTCAAACCCACAGCCACTTTCACACAAATATATCGTTGCAAACCTATTTCTATTTTGTCGCTATTTCCATTGCAGGTGTTCTGAAAAGATACGTACTTTCTTTTCACCAGTAGTAATCTTTGCATCTAAGACCCGGCCGTATCACGTTTAAACATCACTTCTTGCAAGATCACTGAAGTTAAATAACGTCAAGCCTGATCAATACCTCTGTTGATGTCCGCTTAGTAATACCAAATGCAGGAAACTTGGATGTGCGTGGGGCGGAATTTGAAATCTGATACCCGAGTTGCTATTCTAGTCCAGTTTGTTATATTTACTTATGCGCAAATAATTTTAGTAAAGGGAAGAATCCATCTTTTCTCTCCTAATCTATGGGTTAATTATGGGTTAAATAAGACTCGTATCACGAATTCATCATTAACTACAAAAATATTACAGTTTAAAAAATAATTTCTTGTAATAAATAAAATGCAAAAGACTGATATGCCGTAAATAAACTAGTCAATTAAATCAAATCAAACTACCATGCTGCTGGGTTAATTATTTTTGTATTCAATTGTTAAAATCTAATTACCACCCGAAATGGTTCATCCTGAAGACAGCTGATTTAATGTTTTTTTTGTAATCTATAATTCCTCGATAACTCAAATTGTAATCATTTTCAAATTGAGGTTAATCAGTCATCTATCCTGCATATGCCTTAAATATATACGTAATAAACTGACCTGAATATACTACGCAACATACATATAAAAAAACACACATGCACAAAAAATGGCGGAAATTTACGCATCTCATCCAATTTTAATTGTTTTCCGTGTGGCTTAGGAATAGAAAGATAAAGTGATGCATGAGAAATTAATAATCATTACAATCCCAAACATGTCTAACTTATCACTCAATAAATCTCGGGCTTAACTAATAAAACAACAACTTTTAGGCAAAATGTAACTTTATTTATCAGCCCACTGTTCTTCTAGGGTGATATGCTGATTCCAATGCTTCTCTGACAATTCGATGCCTTTTTTTGTAGAACGATTTGTCTTTAGCCAAAAAAATACGCCTCAATTTCCGATATCGCATCTTTATTACAACCAAATCCCATTCCCTGCATCATAATTTTGAGAGCTACAAACAGCCAGTAGTGGTTACGCGCCAGATTTGAAAAACAGGGTGGACGCGGAAGCAATTATAAGTGCAAAATCATGTAGTCTTGACATCTTTGGGACGGTGCGTTGTCTTGTTGAAAGATCCCATTTTTCTTCTTAATTTGTGGCTATTTTTTGGCGATTCCTCCCTTCAAAGGCATCAATAACGCTATATAATATTCATATTTGATGTTTCTTTTTTCTCATGATAATTCATGAACAAAATACCTTGCATCGCAAAATGCAAAAAGCCAAAATCTCGCTTGCTAATGTTTGCGTCTTTGGTCGCTTTGGACGTCTTTCACCTGCTGCTGTTCACTCAGTTGACTGACGAGTTGACTCCGTAGTTAAGTGGCAAATTCATGTTTTATCCAGTGTCAGATATTTAGACAAAATCTCCTTCTTTTTGCGTTGTAACAGTTGCAAAAATAAAATGTTCTGAATCGTCGACGCGTCATTGTTTTTGATCAACTGTCAGTAAACGCGGTAACCACTTTGAACACCGCTTTCTCGATGACAATTTTTCATGCAAAATGGTAAATACACTGCCTTCTTATATGTTCAATTCTTTTGCTTTCTCACGCTACTTTAATTTGCAATCAGACAAAACGATTTTTTGCTGGTTCCCGGGACTATTGCCGATTTTAGGTGACCTGAGCGTTCAGTATCATTTGTCTTTGTACGACTGAGATTAAAATCAGCATACCACCTCTTAATCGTTCGAATAACGATTATCAAATCATTGTTTTGCTTGAACAGAATTTTCCCATTAGAAAAGAATGCTTTATCAGCACACGAAATTCATATTTTTCCACTTTTTTGAAAATTTGCGACAGTATCTTCATTTATAAAATTACAAACTCAAAATCTGATTGGGCCCAAATTTTGTCACGTGCCATTTCAAGGTTAGTACTTCATAAAAATAATATACATTTATTGAGTGATGTGCTAGGCTTTAAATAATTCAAAAATAGTGGATAAGTAGCAATTTGCCGTCATAAATTTTGTCAGATGACAAAACGCTTCGTCTAAGATTAAGTATATCTTTCTTCCGGTCTCCTTTTTAATCTATTTTTTGTATGCACATTACACCAAAGAATATTTATACACATACACACACACACGCGCGCACACACACACACACATATATTGATAAATAGAGATATACTACCACGTCCAAAGCAGAACTCGAAGTATTAAGCAACCATTAGGTTCAGATTGTGGAGTGACCGGTTTTATTTTTGAATTTTGGTTTTTGGTTCAATTTGTTTTTGACGTCCTTATATTTTATAAATTTGGGAATTTTTAAAATTTATTAAAGATATAATTTTAATTTGTTTTAAAATGAAACCTAAAAATGTAACTAAAGTCGTAGGTTTTTGAACAAAATAAATAATTAAATATTGAATTGGGGGCCATATTTAACGCATATTAATACGTTAAATATGGCCCCCAAATATTTAAAATAATGAAGAAACTATTTATTAAAATTATTTTATTTTTATTTATTTTTTGTTTACGAATACATAGAAAAAAGAAGGAAAATATAAAAAGGAAAAAGTTAATATACAAAAATATATATATATATATATACATATATATATAAGCATGTATGCATGTGTGTATATATATATATATATATATATATATATATATATATATTTATATGTATAATAAGAAAAAATGAAAGAAAGACAATAAATAAAAAATAAAAATAAATAAGTAGATAATAACTAATTGAAAAAAGAACAAGTAAAATGTTGTGTCGGGTTAGTCAGTGTCTAACTGCAGCAGCATATATTTATTTCTATGTTTGTATGTGTCAATAGTTAATTTGTTTTTGCTCAATATACTAGGATTATTCAGGTGTTTTAAGTTGACCAGCTTTTCTGAAATGCATAATTTGCATCCATGCCCTATTCCATTATCAGATTTGGTTTTCGTGATGATGGCCGAGATAATATGTGTTTTGTTGTAATTGCCAAAAATATTTGGAAATTGCAGACAAACTAAAACAAATACAAAAATCGATTCTATAGCCAGAAATTGACTTCAAGTAACAATAAAAACGAGAATAACTCTTCAATCTCTAAGTATTTTTGCTAATTAAAACAAAATTAATAATAAATTTGAACTGACAGAAAATGTTTAATGTCCGTGATAGGTTTTCTTATTGAACAGATAATACAAAAATCACTCTCTGTCTTATTTACCCGCTCTCTTACTATCTCTGTATCATATATATATATATATATATATATATATATATATATATGTGTGTGTGTGTGTGTGTGTGTGCGTGCGCGCGCGCGTGTGTGTGTGTCTGTGTCTGTGTGTGCGTGTGTGTGTGTGTGTGTGTGTGTGTGTGTGTGTGTGTGTGTGTGTGTAAAATCAAAGCTTCTTTGCTTACAGATAGTTATCTATTCCGATGCGTGTGCTAACTATATACAACAGACTCACAATATCTGGCAGACACAAACGCATCTCCAAGTCAGGTTATACTGATCTGATGAAAAGAATCGTTGCCTCAAATGTTCCAGTCTGTGTCTCGGTATTTAAAGATTTCGGTCATTCATATCGATGTTTATTTGATTTTTTGTGAAGAGGAAGTTAACAGTCATGAGTTTTTTTGCAGTCAAAACATTACCGCTATTTTGGATAATGATGATTATAATAAATGAAGTTCTATAATGATCAATCAAAACGTACCTATTACGTTTTTAGCAATTTGCCGGATATTTTACACATCGTCTGATATCTTAACAGCCGAGATTAAAGACATTTTCTCTGAATGATTTGTTCGTTGCGGAAATCATTTCCTCTTTTATTGTAATAGATCTTTGGCTATAGCATGCTAATGCTAATGTAATATAATTAACAAGATGAATAGAATTGTGCTTAATCATTAAATATATCTTTGTGACAAATTCTTGGTTTGAGGGTAAAAATGAAGCAGTGTAGAAGTGACGATTGTTTTATAACCCAAGATACGTTAAATAGGTTTCAGTTAAGTAAATTCACTTATTCTACAAGTGATAGAGTTGCCGTAACTCCAGTCCAAGAGCTTCGGCGAAATATGTTTCCTCACTGGGGCCTACGCGCTTCACTCTCTTAGAGTCATTTTATCTTGATCTACGAAAGCAACTGAATACAGATGAAAATTAGATATTTCTAAACAAGTTTAGACAAAAGGATGAAATGAATTTGAAGGTTTCTGTTTCACTGGGTTACGCTATGCTATGTGTTGTTTTGCACAACTCTGCACATTTCCACGGAATCAGGTATTAGTATAAAAGCAAAAAGTAACGTTCTTAAGAAAAACGTTACTTTTGCTTCTGTGCTAATATCTGATTCTGTAGAAATATACAGTGTTGGGCAAGAGAATATCTTGCAGAGCGTATTAGTAGTCAATTCCTTTAACTCCTAAAGTAAATTACTCTTAAATTAGCATGAAGCTATATAATTACTACTTCTACATTTTAAGATTTATTCAGGATATGTACTGAACTTGCTTATATTCCAGGCCATAATTCTCTTATTGTAGAATAATTTACTGTTATTTACGATTATGTACTTTTATTTTCTGACTCATTTCATTATTTATGTGTTCTTTTGTGTCTATCTGTGTTATGCAAATTTGCATAAATCTCTTCTTCTATTTTACAAAGTCCGTCAGTTGTGCATTTAAACAGTTTAACGGTGTTTATTTTTATCCCTACGTTATGAGTGATATTTATATTACACGTAATTTTACAAGTTTCTGGCGTTAAATTCATGTAATTTTTAAATTACAAGTACAGTTATAACTTAATTTAATTGTATTTCTATTGAATATTTTATGTTATTACAACTTTTTAGGGGAGTGCTTATTAATTAATTTAAAAAATATGTGTCGTCTTTATACTACATGGAGCATTGTTTTATTAATACCTGAAAAAGATTTGTACATATTTACACATGTATGCTTATCAATTCAGGCACACACAGATATATATATATATATATATATATATATATATATATCATTCAGTAAGGAATTGGAATACTCTCGGCTACTAGCGATGTTTACATTGTATATATGACGCTAAAGTCTGCCTTCCTCTACCGCGCACCCATAGCTCAGAGATAGAATTGCCGACTGATGTCAATTCGGTCGAATTTCAATCCAGGCTGGAAGCAATCAGATGTCTAACCGAATTGAGGATCTGTTATACAGCGAAACAGATCTGTAAATATATATATATATATATATATATATATATATATATATATATATATATATAATAACAAGACCGACTCTGTAAGTATCTAAATCCTAAAATTATACGAAAATAAACTTTGAGGACAACAAATAACAGACAGAATCTAACTCCGTTATTGTCCGTCGCTATAAGGCGTTGGACAAGAGGGGGAAAAAAAGAAAACTGCGGAATACAGACAATACATACAATACCCCGCAGTAAAGAAAAAAAAAACCCAAACGGAACCAACCACAAAGAAAGAAAAAGTGCTCGATACAGAACTAACCAAAGCGGAATAACAAAGAGGAAGCAATGTAGAGTAAAGACACGTAAAAAAATCAGAAGATCGCCAAAACCTACCGCGGTTTCACACAACGGCTCGTCAGGGCCCTGACGAGCCGTTGTGTGAAACCGCGGTAGGTTTTAAGGCGATCTTCTGTTTTTTTACGTATATATATATATATATATATATATATATATATATATATATATATGTGTGTGTGTGTGTGTGTGTGTGTGTGTGTGTGTGTGTGTTGGTTGTGGTGATTGACAGTATTTACAATCATTAAATCAGTACAATTATCAGGATCATTTCGTTAGCTGCATCACCTCGAGCGCATACGATTTTGAATTGAGAATTTTCTTTCTCCTAGACTGGTTATGTATAATTATAATGAAGACAATGCAACACTTCCCTACTATTTAACCCAAAGTTGAAGATTCTGAATTTAATAACTGAAGGGAGAAGAAAGGGACTTTCTCTGTGTTATTTGCAGGTTAGTGAATATAACGAACCCAAGCAGAATTGGAAATTAGATGAGCTGTTATGCATTACTCTACTCTGCTACTTTTATACCTGTTTATATTTCTTATATCTGATTATTAATAAATGCAATGAATGCAAAGGTTTCGAATTGCATTCATTTACGCTCAAATACTATCGAGTAAGATATTACTTCGTCACTTCTTCCTCCATTACTGTGTTAAATCGCAAAATAGATTGGGTTCTTTAGCCTTGGTTGGCAACCAGTCAACAGCAGAAAGTAATGACAACCTTCTGCAAAAGAATCCTCTGCCCAGTCAGTTTTGTCTCTTTCGAAATATGAGCGCTTAAGCGCGTATTACGTATGACACTTAGCTGACTGAAGTAATAAATACTAATAAATAATATAGATAGAAAAAGCCTACGAGTTAAAATATCAATAATGACAAAATGTCTGCTAGCTAACCTATTTTCTCTGTCCCCATCATATATTAGGTTTTGATTTTTCAATTTTCTGGGGGAAAATGGCTGTGATTAATATTTTGTACCGCATACAACATCTCTCTTTATTGAAAATAAGTTCGACTCTTGTAAATTACCAAAAAAAGTAGTTAGAGAAAAATGGGAAGAAATAGAATATTAAATCAGCAATTTTCTTAACTCCGTTAGCGATTTGTCTGTCACACATTTTCTTACATCCCTGACAATTTGAGTTCCTAGTAATTTCAATGCACGTTATCGAGATTGCATGTAAGTACTTGCTTCAGTTAAGTGAGACACGCTTTGGACGATCATGTCTCGAAACAGAAATGACTAACTGGGCAGTAGGTTACCATTGCTTTCTACGGTAGACTTGTTGCCAGCAGTGGCTATTGAACCCAATCCTATTATTTAGCCCATAACTGGAGGGAAGAGACGGATTAATATCTTTCCTAATGGTGTTTGTGCGTAAGTGAATGCAAGCAATTCGTTTGGAATTCGAAACTGACTTTCCGATTTCTCGTTCCGAGCCGATATCCACTGCACCACAACTCACATCCATGCTTCAACCAACATTAAAACATAGAATTAGCAAATTGTTTTTTTGCAAACAGTGTACACCCTTGTACAAATTAACTGAAACAAAACGAATAATGTCTTCCTAGGAACTTTCACAATTTCCCTGAACACATATACGCCGTCTCTTGACATGGCTTTTCTCTTCCAACAAAATTTTTCATTACGTTTTGAACTGATAGATCCAGTTTGTTTCTTCCCATTAATGACACGACTGATACTTAAAAGCACTAGCAATATCCGCGATCTCTCTGTTAAGCTTTCCAGTTTTTTCAGGCAGCTTACAGTTTTAGTACGCTTTATTAGAGTAAACAGAGAATGACCGTAGTGCAACTAATAGACACACGAGACAATGGGCGTGATTCTATACGGATGAAGAAATATTTTACAAGGCCAAACAAATTTCTTCATACACACCAAAAATATATTCATATAACTATGCATCCTTGCAAAAGACCTTATCTGAGGAAAAATAATTGATTACTCCCTGACATTCCAGCTGGTCTTAAACTAGCTGCATAGTGAAAAAAATGAAACTAAAGTAGATGTTAAATTATTTTGCACGAGCGTGTATATTTTCCCTGGCATCAGAAAATGTATAAAGTAATGTTTATTATTGTGGAAGAGTAACCATCTATTTATGAGGAATGATATTAGTTAACAATATTGGTTGCCGTAGCCAGCCATTCACTCTTCTATCGCTACTTCTATAGCAAATGTTCAGAGGAGCTACGCTCTTTTGTTCCCCGAATCATACCTGAGATTTCACGCACATTGTAACGAACAACTGTCAATCACTTTGTATTTCCCTGGAAAAATGCAAGTTTTCTCTCAAGCAGCTTCCTCTCACAAAACGCTAACTTGTACAGCGTAAGTCCCACTGTAAATAAAAATAAAAAAACAAAACTGAAGAATTAAAAAAAAAATTGGAAGAACAAGGAGAATATTAGTCTATTTATTTAATCTCTTACTAGAATTTGCACTTCACATTTACAAGCATAGATGTGTAGAGATGGGCAATGATTATTTAAGGATTTTATGTCATATCCAGAATGAATCTACGAAGAAAAAACGGCGTACCTGCTTTCTCTCAAGATGTTAGTGTCCAGAGAATAAAAAGGGCTTTGCTAATCGCAATCGAAATCAACATCTTCTAACCTTTTTTAAAGAAAAGGACTGAAGATAAACATTTCCTAACCAGAAATTATGGCCTGGAATAAGAATATAAGCAAGTTCAGTACATATCCTGAATAAATCTTAAAATGTAGAAGTAGTAATTATATAGATTCATGCTAATTTAAGAGTAATTTGCTTTAGGAGTTAAAGGAATTGACTACATAATACGCTCTGCAAGATATTCTCTTGCCCAACACTGTATATTTCTACAGAATCAGATATTAGCACAGAAGCAAAAGTAACGTTTTTCTTAAGAACGTTACTTTTTGCTTTTATACTAATACATGATTCCGTGGAAATGTGCAGAGTTGTGCAAAACAACACATAGCATAGCGTAACCCAGTGAAACAGAAACCTTCAAATTCATTTCATCCTTTTGTCTAAACTTGTTTAGAAATATCTAATTTTCATC
Source organism: Ascarosepion bandense (assembly GCA_037127315.1). Taxonomy (NCBI): domain Eukaryota; kingdom Metazoa; phylum Mollusca; class Cephalopoda; order Sepiida; family Sepiidae; genus Ascarosepion; species Ascarosepion bandense. Next base: position 2,999,978 of record JBBBDQ010000493.1, on the reverse strand, counting down.
TGTATTCAGTTGCTTTCGTAGATCAAGATAAAATGACTCTAAGAGAGTGAAGCGCGTAGGTCCCAGTGAGGAAACATATTTCGCCGAAGCTCGTGAACTGGAGTTACGGCAACTCTATCACTTGTTGAATATCAGCAGAAGCAACACCAAAATGGATATCATATATAATTTGAAAAGAAAATGATAACCTGCAGACATTCTACATTATTATAAACAAAATGTAAGGACGGAAATCGACATCAATAACTGAAAACAGAAAAACCAAAAACGAAAAACGATAACAACAACTAAACATAAGAAACTTATAATCCTTAGAAAATATTTTAAAAGAAAATTTTAATAAACAATTAAATTTAAAGCACCTTCGTATTTAGGCGGGATATGGCACATGGACAAATTTTACGTGGTATATTTCCGAGCGTGTACCAGCGGGTAAAAATTCTCCGTAGAGATTGCTTACGAGATGTTGGGTTCTTGTCTGCTTTTCCATACGAGAAATTCTGTCCTTCGGCATAGTCTCGTCTGGGTTCTACTCTGCCTGAAGGCACAGAGTGCAAAAATAATAGCCGGCTTTTGCTATCTTCTAAAGCATCTCTTTAGCCATTGAGTTTCGAATACATTCTTATAGGTAAACGACTAATTTTACCATTACCATACAGATGAGGAGAAGAAATACTATATCTTGATCCTTGTCTGACGACCAGGAAGTAAGAAAAGCAAATCTTGTCTGCCCGCTCAATGATTTTGAATATTTCTTTATAAAAAACCGCTGATTTTATCCTTAGCATTTTCAGTGAATGTAATTGTCGTATTAAAATTTTTCAGTTGCGTGTAATTATTAATTTATACAAGTTTTTCGAAAAAATTTTTTCACTGATATTTAAAGGTAAAGAATAACAGAATTCTACTCTTATCAGATAGTCGTTTTATCAGAAAGACCATTTTTACTTACACCAAAGGCGGATTTGGCACATTCCGCCTTTAATTCAGCCACATTTCTTAAGGTTCTGACATTGCCAGTCGAGTTCTTATTTCTCCTTTGTGAAATGAAATCTCGTAAGATGGGGAATATTGTATATATTCTAATTCTATGGTCTTCCGTCCTAAAGACGAATGATAATTACTTAAAAGAAATAATGAAAATACCTCATTTTAGACTCAAATATACTAAGGAATACCAGGGGCTGTAAGGTTTGATTTGCCGGTAGTGTAATAGATAATGGTTCGAATTCGTTCATTGGATAGCCAAGTTGCAATTGCAAAGTTCTTTATATTTACTTATGTGAAAATATTCTTGGGAAAGCTATGAATCCACCCGATCTACCCCCACCAACTACAAGTTAATTAGAAAGCCTTGTACCACTAAATCATTAATTAATTTTCCCTGAAATCATCTTACAAACTAGAAATATCTGCTGGTATTAAAAAACATATAATGGGGGTTGATAAATCGTAGAAAATATGCCAAACAAAAAAAAGACTTAAGAGTTGTATAAAATTTGTATTTTTTTACGGAAGAATTTTGTCCGCGTTAAAATATAGAATCAAAGCTAGTATGATCGATCGGGAAATGAGCAGCATTAATGAAAACATGAAAATCTTTTTACACTTAAAACAGTCTTTTGTGATAGGCGATTTAATATAACGATTAGTTCATTTTTTACTTTAATCTTTCTTTTGTTTGATATTCTGAAAATTGAGTTTAATATAGCAAACCGGCGTTTGTTGTCGAGACTATTTCAGTTCACATCATGTCTGTCGTAATTGGTTTGGGGATGCAGCTAATCATAACTCTGCGTCTAACTATATGTACTGTCGTTCCAGCCAGCACTAAGAAGCCAACAGCTCTAGATTCTCTAGCTTCACCAGCCAGCACCAGCTCTTGCCGCCGAGAACGCTGTATCTACTGACGCCCCAGCCAAAGCCAGATGGCTACAGCCTGCGCCACTTTAGACAAGCCAGTAGGCCTCTAACGTTTGCCGCTCCAGTAGGCTTCTAGTTTTTATCGCTCTAGTTATCATCAGTTTAATGTCCTGTTCATGTCGCTATAATAACCACTCAGTTACAGTAGGCCACCAACTTAAGCCAATCTAGTCATCTCACTAGGACTCCGGCTCCATCCAACTTCAATGGGTGTCTAATATCTTTCGCTCTAGACTAGTCAGCTCTAGTACGCTCCCAGCTCTTTTCGATTATGTAGGCATTCAAATTCAGTAAAGTTTAAGCACCTTTCATTCCAGTAGGTCCCCAGATTTTGCCAATGCTTCGGCGGCAGAAGTATTCAGGCTCCTGCCTATACTGTTGCTCCAGTAGGGCTCCAGCTAAATTTAGCAGGTCTCCAGTTTTTGCAACTCCAGCCACCTTTAAATGTACTGCAGCTTTATCCATCTCTAGTAGGTCTCCTGCCATCTCCAGTATGCCCTACTTCATCACTTGTTAACGCATGTATAGTGTCGAAACAAAATGGTTACTTTTGTAACGTCATTACAAATAACGTTACAAAATACAAAAAATAACCAAATATTATTGGTTATTTTGTAACGTTATTAGGAATTACCCATAGGTAACAATGGTTTATGGTACCCTAATTCTGTTCGCTAGTCAAACCTCCATTGTCAGATGAGGTTTTAGGACATACACAGGACCCTCAACGTAAAAGAAAAATATCCATATTTTCTCTTCGAAGCTCTGGGTAAAATAGATAGGACTGGTCAGGTTCTATAGCCTTGGGGAAGCAGCCGGTCTAGAAGAAAGTACATCAGGCTGGAGAGAGTTTTGCTTTGTGAGGCAGTTGTGCCCAAATGAATACATTTCTATTGCAGCTTCAGTACATGTGGTACCCTTCCGACCCTAATGCGAGGCGCGATATTTAGATCTTGATGTATATAATTTGATGCATGGCCCTAAAATTACTGATCACGATATAATGTTTTTTTAAATTTTAACTTTTGTGCTTCATGTTATTCCTGTAAAGCACATTTTACTCGGGAGAGTCCACAGACTCTCCAGTTAGCGTCCTACCAGCCTCCTACTAATTTTTTGCAAAGTGTTCAAGGCCATCATCAATGCTGAAGTGGTTCAACATCTCACAGAACTCTGCCTATTTCGTTTCGCCAGGTCTACCGCTGACATGCTAACAACCATCACTGAGTACATATACCAGACTCTTGATAAGAAGAACGAAGCTCGAGCTGTTGCCTTGAATATCTCCAAAGCATTTAACATGGTGTGGAACGCTGGCCTTCTGCTCATGCTACAGGGATATAGGTTATTTAAACACTGGTTTGACCTAATCAAGTTGTTACCATCGAATAGCATAAATAAGGTCATATCAAACGGTTATGCTTCCAGACGCTATCATACGAACACGCCTGTCCCACAAGGCTCTGTCTTAGGTCTTACGATTTTTCTGATTTTTATCAACGATTTCCCTGGTGTAATCAAATCCCAAGTAGGCATCTAATCTGACGACACCACCACTTCCTTCCGCCTCGCCAAAGAATTTGCTGATGCAAACAAAACAAAACACGCTGGTGCTCTCAGAATGGACCTCCAGTCAGTGGTAGACTGGCGTAAGAAATGGCTCGTAAACTTTAATGCTTCCAAGACAAAGCTGCTATTCTTTAATCATCATAGACACTCTTTCATACCCGCCATCACCATGAATCACGCTTGTCTCCTTGAGAGCAATACACTGTCTTTCAGGAAGTTCTTATCTTCTGAGACCATCATGCACATTTACAAATCTACCATCCGCCCGTGCATTGAATACTGCTGTCATATCTGGTCGGGCGCTCCTGCTGTTCACCTTGAGGTCCGCGACAATATCCGAAGAAGAATGTGCAATGTAATCGATCTTGACCTGGCAGCCCTACTCCAGTCTCTCTCTCACCGACGAGACGTGGATTTCCTCTGTCTTTTCTAAAAATACGTCCACGGATTCTTTTCCGACGGGCTTAGCTCCTTGGTGCACCTTTAGTCGAATATAATCGAGCCATTTGACTGGTAACAGGATCCCACGCCTTTACTATGAAAACAATCAAGTCTAACCACGACTTCTACTTCTTCAGCTTCTTTTATGGACCTTTCAGCCTGTGGAATTCCTTTCCGTATTATTGTTTTCCTGACAGCTACAATATCCAAGAGTTTAAATTTAACGTCTACTGTCAACTCTTATCGCCTTGATTCTTATGTTTCTTCTCACTTTACACTTTGCTCTCACGCAACTCTCCTTTACAGCAATGTACTCACCCTTTTTCTGCACATTCTCCGACAACTGCAGTGACCTGTTCTTCTCTCTCTTCACATGTAACCCACTGCACAACAGTGACAGTCCTGTCTTGCTTAGTGTGAGACGATCATAAACAAATATTGTACACATATAAATTATTGTTTCTTTTTTTTTGCCAAATGTAGATTTTGTAATGATAATGATAGCCGTTTTTTATAAGCAAATAATCGGTATTCAGTGACCGAGTAGCTGAGTCATAAAGAATTTAAATGTATCCTTTTAACGAAAATGGGTTTATAAAGTTCAGTAACTTTATCGCTCTTTTCAGTGTTGATAGAAATCTATCTTCCTAAGATTATTGTTAGTTATAGTGTGCAACGTCAAAATTTTATTACGTCATTTTGTCTTTGAGTTACATGTGATTCCAGAATTAGTTTTATGATGCAGTTGAGAGTTATAAAACTTTCGGGTCTTGGATATGACTATACATTACATCCGTGTTATACGTATGACGATAAACTGCATCAGGCAGCAAGGCCTCTGTTTGGGAGGTTTTGACGAACGTGGGACCACCTCTTGATTGATGTTATTCCCAGGTCCACCATTACCCGGGGTGGTAGCACCTGTAGTCGTCCCAGCAATGGACTAGTAGTTAACCTCTAAACTGGGGTCAAAACGCTATCAAAATATGAACATATTCTTTTATGTTAAAAATCTGGATAAATATCACCATCATTGTTTTTGAAGAACAAAAATGTTGCCAGCAACACATTTTTTATTAATGTTTTGAGAAAAATATTACCAGCAAAATATTTTTAAAGAATATCGAAGGAAAAATAATAAAAACACTACATTCTTGAAGAAAGATTATAGCCAGAAATATACATTTTTGAAAAAAAATATATCACAAGCAATAATTTTATGAAAGAAAAATATTAGCAGCAATATCATTTTGAAAAAAAGTATACCAGCCATACATTTGACTCTTAAGAAGGCCTTCTTTACAAAAATGCTTGAATGAAACGTGATCTAGAAACTGATTTCTTACAATGAATATCTATTCTATTGATACGAATTTTTTTCGGAGTTAAATAACCGATTCAGGTTGATAAAGCAAAACCAAATCAATCAAATGTGGATTCTGTTATTTGGTCTAGATCTTTATGTGAGACTTTGTAGTATAAAGAAGAAAATTGTTTCGCTATGACGTATATACCTTATGTGCTGTAAGCCATTTTAACTATTGATATGAAAAAGCGGCTGTATACAGCTAAAGCTTAACTTAATATAGAATTAGTCTGGTGTCATACATGACTTCGATATGCAAATCTCGTTCTGACGAGTCTAATTAACAACATGACTCAATTTTTTTCTAAAAATTTTAGGCTGGTTTGTTTTGCAATTTGGAACATTTTATTTCCAAGAAATGAAGAACTAGAAGAAAACATCAATTTTGACTTAAACATATTTTACCGAAAAAAGTAAAAGAAAAATAAGTCAAAGACACTCATATGGCGTCGTAAGAATCTATTCCCTTTGAGAACTCATTTCACACCTGCTGAAGGTAGTGCAGAAAATATCAACAATCATTAAATAGCCAAACGCCCATTCATTCGGTTATTGATCCGGCCACTCAAAGCAGCAAGGGTGTGGTCGACCATCGACGTAAGCAACCACCGAACCGTCCAATTCGTGCATCGGTTTGATAGCCAGGCGTCATGTAATTGCAAGATGATTTGATATTGTCGACTGCACGAAACGTAATCACTAGGGTAATTGCGGCACGGACGAGTTAACGCAATTTGTAAATGACAATGCTTCGTACACACGTCAGCTGTCGATAGAGCGCAGCCGGCCGGTAGCCGGATATAAGATGGCAACAAAGACATACTTTAGTTTCTGCAAATTAATGATTTATAGTACCATCGAATAGATAAACCCCATTCATATTCAACCTCAAAGAAAAAATCTTATATATATATATATATATATATATATATATATATATATATATATATAAAAGGAAAAATGCGAGAAGCCGCGAAGGTTTTGTTTAAAGATTAGATTTATTTATTAATATTACTTGCTTTTTGTATAATATATTTGTGTTGCTACAAGTGGTTCGAGTTCACAGTTGACTCTCTTTAGGCAAATAAACTTGTGATTTTACATATCGAGATCCGTTTGTTTTCCTGATGGTCAAAATATCGTGTGTATATATAGATAAATGGTCGGTGAGCAGGTCAGAAATTTCCTATGCGTGCCTCTTTGTTTTTTTGTTTTTTTTAACACTCAAACAGTAAATCACTTCCGTTTTGTGAGTCAGTCATCTTTCGTTAACCAGATTTTTTTTTTACACTGACTTGAGAAATTTGATTTCGCCTTTACAGTTCAAAATTGTTTACAGCGAATTTTATTCAATCCTACTCTACCATCATCTAGTGCTTTTGTTATTTTTGAAATACTATTTTTGCAATGGTTCTGTTTACTGGCTTTTTTGCATTGTAAACATGGCAAAAATTCTGTGACGTCATTCATATTTAGAAGACTGAGAGTCAAGTTACGTAATAAAGATAAACTCTCGATTGGGAATATTTCAAAGAGTGTGGGGAAATCTAAAGGTGTTATTCATAGTATTTTAAGAAAACTTGAGGAAACTGGATCACCTGAAGCTAAGAAACCAACTGACAGGCCTAAGAAAAATACTGCAATGGAAGACAGATGGATTGATAAAGAATAAAAAAGAGCTAATGCTAACCTTGGCATTATAATATCAAGGCACACTATTTCCTGAAGACTTAATGAGATAAATTTGAACAGTCGAGTAGCCTCTACGAAGCCTTACATTTCTAAAAGGAATTAAATGAGCTGATTGAAATTTTCCACTGAACACTTCATATGGACAGAAGAACAGTGAGATTGTATTCATTTCAGCGATGAGTCAAAGTGTAACTTGTTTGGTTGTGACGATAGAAGGTCGTTCGACGCAGTTCTAAGGGACGATATTTTCCTCAGTGCACTAAAAGTAGCGGTAAATTTGGAGGAGGAAGTGTGATGGTGTTTGGCATAATTTCATTTGCTGGTACGGGACCTCATGTTAAGCTACACGGTAAAATTAACGCAACTGTATAGAGAAAGATATAGAAGAAACATGTTGTACCTTGTTTGGGAACTGCAATTAATCAAACAGCTGTATTTATATATGATAACGCGCCATGTCGCACAGCGAAATCTGTTAAGACATTTCATTTTGAGGAGGATGTTACTGTTATGGAGAGGCCTGCTCAAAGACCAGACATGAATCCTATTGAGAAAGTTATTAAATGAAAGAACTAAGGAAAAGAAACCAACAAACGTCGAAGAACTATCGACTAATTTGAAAGAGAATGTGAGAAAATATCCGTTAATGAATGCAATACATTAATTAGCTAATGTAGCAAAAGATGTCAAGCTGCTAATAAAAGTAAAGGTTTTTCACATTAAGTACTACTGCATTATGAACGCTATTTTCATTTGGATACGATGTAACTATTATAATAGTATGGTGTTGTTAATCGTTTTGATGTTTTTCATCATCCATTTTTTTAATGTTATATAATTATTCTTATAACTTTATCAAAATAAGTTTATTGAGCTTTATATTTTGTAATTACATAATTTACCTTTATTTCCTTATTTTTCTATGAGGAAATGTTCTATGAAGCTTTAAAGTAAAACGTTATTTCACATTTAACCTTTATCTTAACATCGTTTTGATCTTTATGCTGGCTACTGTATATAAAAAGAGAGAAATAAACATACAGACTGATAAACAAAGTTAGACGGAGAGGTGTAGATAGAGTAGAGTAAGTTGATTTTAACCTTGTTTAGAAAATCAACTTTAGACAAATCTAGATAGCTGTGACTTAATGGGATAAAAACTCACTGCAGATTTCAGCTTTAAACCAATTTTGAGGAACTTCTATTGACAATTGCCATTAAAAATGCTTTAAAACAATTCTTTTTTTCAATAATTGATTGAAAAATATTACTATTTCAGCAGTAAATCAAAAGAAGTTTTCTATATTATTAAATAAATTTTATATTGCATGGAATGTATTTCAATTAAGATATTGTCATATCATTAATATTTTCAGTGTAAGAGCCTAGATACAAAGTAAGGTCTTAGTCGAAGACAGAAGTTTCTTCATTAGAAGCTTCAGATACCAATTTCACTGACCTTTAAACTCTCTGAGAATGCAACTCTCATTTTGTGTAATTATAAGAAATACTTGAATTTTATATTCTGAAAATCATTCAGTGGTTAAATATTCATAAAATTCTATTTTGGGATAGATTGATTAATTCTCACCAATATGTTTAACAGGGCCACTCATTTTCATAAATTCTACTTGTGGCAAATCAGGATAATACTTTTCACCCAATTTACATTGTGGGCTTGTGAAAGCAATCTGACTTCTTGTTGCAGCATTAACATATTTATAATAAATTCTGAATGGTAGTTCATTCTGATGTAGTGAACAGCCGATTGCATGTAATTTTCAATGGAGCTTCTTCCCAAGAGCAGTTAGATGCTTTCTTTACATCAAACATTTGTATTTGTGTTGTGCATAAGAACAGCCGTAAGGCTGTGTATACTATACTATTATTTAAAGGACACTAAAAGCTTCTTCTGTTCTTCTATGGCACTGGTTGTTGGAACTGCGCAAGAAATCATGTATTTTCCATCCTCAGTTCCTGTCTTATGAGTAAATGTTAAATGTTATGAGACCCTTTCTTTCTTTTATTTAATGTCAACATTCTCTATGAAAGTTTGTTGATACAACAAAGTTTCTTCTTTAATCTTTCAACCATCTTCTAAGCAGAAATTTATTTTAACATATCCTACGTGTTTTCCATGTGTCATTAAATTTATTTAGCTCTATCTTTATCTATTTTTGACTTATACTGATTTTGAAATAAAATCTTGGGTTAAAAAAGGTCATAGCCTGTAAATACAAGAGAAAGTGATGAGCAGGAAATGCTCTAAATTATTGCAACCATCTTAATAAAACACTTGAAAAATATTAGTCAGTCATTTAATTGTCATACGTGATACACTGCTTGGGTTATCATGTCGCTTTCGATACATAAATTACTAGGCAGATTTTTCCGATGTAGGTTGCCATTATTTTCTGCGTTAGGTTGCCAACAAAGATTTTAATACCCAATCTAATCCGCTATTTTAATCAATTAGTTAGTTAAGTGCCATACGTGAAACACTCTAAGGTGATCATGTCTCTTTCGATTCATGACCGACGAGGCCGAATATTTTCTCGCAGTAGGATGTCATTACTTTCTGCGGTAGACAAAATCTATAGGATCTAATCTGTCTTATCGTGATAAACAAAGGTCATAAAACCGAATCTGTCCTGCTAATCGAGCCATAGATGAAAGAAGATGGATTAATACCTTTCTTAAGGGCATTTGTGTGCAAATGAATGAAACGAATTCGACTAAAATTCGAATTCGGCTTGCCGATTTCTCAATCAGACAATATACATTACACAATATGCATATAAAATGCGCAGCATCCAGTGAGGTTCGAACCCAATACTCATCTGTAATTGATCTAGCAAAACACACATGCTCATGTTTAAATCAACCAGAAGAAATAATAATAAAATAAATTACACTGTAAATTGATACTTTACTTTAAATTTGCAATTAATACCTTTCATTGTTGCTCATTTATTTCTTAAAATTAAAAAAAAAAATTACGCTGACATAACGGTGCAAAGGCAAATAATCACCCACAAAATTTATACCCGGTTCATTATGGACAAAAAAAAAATGTCATTGTCTTTTAGTTTTCCTCCGAAAAAGCTTTTGTTTAAAAGAACTAGGAGTTGTTTATGATTTTTTAATGCTTTTACTAAAAACATTGCGAAAATCTTATTTCGGAAAGCAAAGAACTAACAAATTACTTTTTAAATTGATTTTAACAAAACCCATGATTTGAATACATTTTTTAACTACACGTAAATATTTTAAGTGACATTTTTAAAGCATGTTGTTTCTTATAACAAGTATATGTGTACTAATTTATTTGCTTATCGCTTCCAGTATTTTAAAGAAATATTAAAAATCACTTTTTAAACTGAGTTATATTCACTTTATTTGGATGAGAGAATAATCCGGCCAAGTAATTTATTTCAATTAACAACGCAAAAATCTCCACGATATTAATTAATTTGACTTTAATTGTATTTTCTCAAATGAAATCAACATTTTAACATAACATTTTTTGTATGTTTTACGTTACCATGCCCCAACTCCTTAGACTTGACAAACAGTTTGGTTTAAAAATCGACGTACCCTAATATATATATACAGAGATTCAAAGATACATAACATTTCACTCTTTCTGCCTCCTCTGTCTATCTATCTCTCTTACTCGCTCTTTTACAGATACACATACACACAAAAGGTTTGATTTTGTCGATATGTATCGTAATAGCCAACACCTGGAGGTAGTATGTTCTTGGACGAATACGGCCCGTTTGACTATAGTGGTTCGTTCTAGCTACCTTGAACAAGTCCTTGATTAGAGGGTCAGTGTAATTTGTTCAAGTTTTCATTTCATGGTTTACTTGGATCATAGATCCGTTTGAGTTCGTGTAAAGTTATGAAACGTTAGGACTGCTGGGTACTGTAAATGGAATTGATTATTGTTGAACGAGATTTCCAGGATTATCATTTACTAATGCTAAAGCGAGAATTGACGGTGGCTGTGGTTGGAACTATGTGACTTGAAAAATTAAAATACAAAAATACATTTGCTGCTGATTGTATTAGTCAAATTAATAAACAGTTTATTGGACGATTACATTCAGTGAAAGTGGAGACGTAGTCTTATCTAGGTTAGAGTTACCTCCTTGCTTATCAAGAAGAGTCAGGCTATAGTTGTTAATGATAGGCTAAAAAGAATGTCTCCGGTGGTGACAAATATGGCCGCTGAATTGCATGGAGAGGAAGTTAGGAATGCGTTCCATCTACATATTGCGTGCTTCACATTCCAGGATAAACTGACCGTAACTGCAAACGCGGGCATAAGTGAGACTTTTCGTGACTATTTTCAAAATTTGTTCAGTAAGGAACCAGATCAGTCGCTTTTCAGTTCGATTTATTTAGCCAACAGGAGACTGCAATGTTTGGTTGCGAGCGTTCCATTACAAAGTCGGAAATCTGGGAAGCATTTCATTGGCCATTGGGATGTACTATCACACTTGGAACTGACTTCTGTCGGAGTATTTCGTATTGTCTCGCTACATTCATCAAGGTTGTACGCATTATTCTTTTGTTGTACGTTCTTGCGTTAGAGACTTTCCTTTGCATATTAAATATGTGCTACGCAGTATTTCCCTACAAGTCGGCCAGGCAATCTGCATATGCTGATGACGTTTTGGTTCTTGTGTCAAGCTGATCCGATGCTGAAGATGTCGGCAAAGAAATCAGTAGGGTACGAGGCAGTGACAGGGATAAAGATCAACCTCTATAAGTCTGTTGGCTTTATGTTTGATGTGTGGAAGATATATTCTTTTCCTTGCCCTTTTCTCTGAACCGACAGGCCTTTTAAGATACTCAGCGGAGGAGAACGGGAATATGTGCCCTGCATATCTACTCGTGTCATCTTTACCGACTCTCCGTAAATATAAAAATCTCTTATACTTCTTCTTATGGCGATACAAGACCTACAAGGTATATTGGATTATCTGTTACGTCCACCCTTCTGAAAACGGTCTCGATATGCTTAGCCTTGAAACTCGTTAACATACGCTTCGCATTGCGTTCCATTATTGTATCTCTCAGCAATCGGATGGTGAGATCCAACTCTGGAAGGTAGAAGCCCATCCCTAAGAAGTGTGCACTCGTGTGAGAAAATGATCACTTCTGTTTACCCAGGAGTAGGTGCTCAGAAATACCTCTTAAGAGCAACTGATGGCCTTTTCAACGTTCAAGAGTTATTGTGTAAGGCATTATATTACGAAACAGAAGGCATGTTCAATATGGGCTTGGACGCCTAGGTGGAAATATCTCAATAATGATGAGGTTGTTGATTCGAAGTGCCATCTGGGTAAGCACAAGACTTTGTTCAGCTGGCTTACAAGAAATCTGCAAACTACTACGATGTGATGTGGCGGTAGAGATTCTGGATAGCATCTTTTTTCATTGCAGGGTCGTATTCCGTTGAGTTTTTGAGGGTATCATAGTTCCCATATTAATCAGACGTCTTTTGGCTGTAACAACATGGTATTGTTATTGAAATCTGAACAGTATGTATCCTTTGTTTGCCAGGCGTTCTAAGAGCCATAATATGAAGGACAAGTCAAGAAAATGCTATGGGGACAAGAAGGTCACCAAATTATCTTCTTTAAGTATCAGCTGCCTTCTCCTTACTGTAGACAATTTAGAAGACACGTCTTGAATATATTTGACTGCTGAAGACTGCTTATGTAGATCTGTAACAAGATACTTCATATTTGACAATACATTGAAAGAAACAACACTTTTCGGGGATTCAACGATGACTCCATTTTGACGTTGTTCATCCCCTCAGTGAACACGATCCTATGTAGCAAGTCCCGCCCGTGGTAGTATAACGCAGCGTGATTGCTGCATCAAAAGCAAAGAGTACAGAAAAACTTCGTAAATCTACCTTGGAGACCCATAAATATGTTCACCATCTTAAATTCTCCGATATCCTATCAACCGTACTTTTCATATTTCGGGCAAATAACAAGATCTTGAAACTGCTGTATTCCTCTTTGAACTTTGCACAGTGAACAGGGAAAGCGACGGACAGAAGTTCTCGTTTTGAAACACTACAACGTTAAGGATCCTGGATTAGCTATCGATGATAAAGCACCCCGGACTGGGGTTACAGCTGATTTCTATTGCTTCTAACAAACTGGTCACATTATGACAGAAACAAACCCCATCTTTACAGGTGAAAAAGCTTAAAAACCACCGGTGACACTTTTTCTCAACTGTGACATAATCAGTAACAGTTAAGTTTCGACATCAACATTTTGGCATTGGATTATGTGAAACCAAGAATTCGCTTCCATAAACTAGATCAATAACTTTATCCTCTTCTGAATTGTTGTCTTTTCTGAAGACGGCCACAGTCTCTATAGAGTAATTTGTACAGGAAGCTCTGGGAAATATCTCACTGTGTCAACGAATAAAGGAAGTTCTGGATTTTTGATATCAGAATAGTTCGGCATTTTGATTTCTGTGCCAAGCAGAATAAGAAATTGCTTGAGTGATCAGTTGGTTACATGTGTGTTCGTGTAATTACAAATTTTATGACTCTATTTTCAATTTTTCTCTGTACCATCCTGTAAATAGCCAATTTATAATATAAGTATGAAAATATAATTACATTCCATCTTGGATTATTGAACAAATTAAATTGACCGCATTTAAATGAGCAAATATAACTAAAATAAGAACTCTTGTAATATTTCGTGCTTTCATGCTTATTGTCAGTGATGCTGGATAAAAAATACATAATACTGCGGACGAGCAATTTCTTTAAACATATTAAATAATATTTATCTATAACACAGGTATAATAATGAATATATATATATATATATATATATATATATATATATATATATATTTAATCCAAAAGGATAAGCAGGTAGGTAAATACCAAAAACTCGATTTTAATTAATATTAATTACATTAATATTAAAAATGATCAAGTTGGAGGGCTCAAATCAATTTATATTCCAATTACAGAGCCAATTATAAAATAAAACAAAATTTCGATGTCCAAATTTGTTGAATAGCCATTTCTACGGGAAAAATCACGCGTCTTCAACAACGAAATTTATTCCAAAAACCAAATAACAAAAGATTTTATACCGGCAGAATTCCAAAAGAAATTTTCGTCACAGAAAATTAAAAGAGCAGGGATTAATAAGGAAGCAGACCGATGCCTATGTCTATTTTTATTTTTATTTTTAGAAACCCCCCTTACCCCTTAACTGAGTCCAGAAGTAAAAGTTGAAATTTCGCCTTGTCTTGACGAAAGAAGAAAAGGAAAAGAATGAAAAAGAAACGAAGTCAAAGGAGGAAGGGGTAGTTTACAGGGATATAAGCTTAGAAAAGAAAAAAGGAAATAAATCTATTCCTATAGAAACAATGGAAATTGTTATATATATATATATATATATATATATATATAGTTTGTGATTATTGAAGCGAAATCTAAAGCTATTACCGGATTCGCCAATATATCCACTATTGGGACATATGGAACAGAAGAGGAAGTATATAATGTTTTCGCTGTCACAAGTGAGGCGTGGTGGGTGAAATTTGATTTTGGTGTTGGATACAGAGAATATTGTGTCGATTACAGATGTGGAGTATCCATGGTGTTACGATTTTGAGTCCACTGGGATTTATTTTTTTTATATAAACAGTGCTCAATATTATAAATCTTGTATAGTTTAATTTAATCATATAATTATGTAATAAATGTACATTGCGACACCAAAATTTCTATATATCTCGTCATCAAGCAATGTTGGATATTGGTTGTGAAAATGATTTACATTATAAATGTATGTTTAGAATGTAAATCATTTTCACAGCCAACACCCAGCATTGCCTGATGACGAGATTCTATCTCGAAACATAGAAATTTCCGTGTCGCAATGTATATTTAATTCACAATTATATATATATATATATATATATATATATATATATATATATATATATAATTTTAAAACCTAAGAAAGAATTACACTTTCAATTTTAATCATCCAAACAAGTAAAATATACATAGTAACTTCCAGTGTTTTTTCCAGATTAAATGAGATGCCCAGTGTTTATTTTGATACAAAACATCTATGTCGAAACATGTCTTGGATGCGTTACGTGTTTTAGCAGATACTGCCGCAGAGTACTTCTTATCTCTTTTTTTATATATAAACTCGCCACATTCATAGCAAAATGCGTCTGCTGACTGCTTACAACCTGTTGATGCCACTTGCGTAGGGTGTATCTTGGACTGCTAGAAGTAAACTGAACTGTTGATCGCGTCCCTTGTATTTATGCATGGATCTATATCGCCAGTAGATTCTAGAATTTCATTTAACCTTTAGAAACATTCCAAGATTTCATGACATTTCTTAGAATCTTTTCTTTTATCATCGCAGTGCTGAATCTCTCTCAGATGTAATGAAGAATAGATTAGTTTGAAAAAAATTGATGTTCAAATCACAAAATTATTGTTTGAATGGAATAATGGCAATTACATTTGCTTTATAGAAGGAAGTGATAAAGAAATAATAATTACAGACTAAAGACCAAATAAGTTGAAATTATTGCTACACAGTGTAATATAGTTTGGTTAACTTAAATACAAGATTACGGAAAATTATATCAACACTTAAATGATAAATATAATTTTATCACAAAATAAATATCATAATTACAAATAAATTTAACATGTTAATATCAGTTTCACTAATTTTGAAAAAAATAATAAACAAATAAAGAAATGGAAGTTAAGTAAATGAACAATCTAAAATAATTTAAGAATATTCTAAATTAATCTATACTTGCCTATTCAAGTTCAAGTTTAATCTTCCTCACAAACTCCCTTAAAATGTGTCTCTTACTTCTAACACTAACCTTCTACTTTGAGTGGGTTTTGGGTACAGGGAAAACACAATCGTTTATATGTATATATATAGACAAAACAGAAAAATACCTTACATTGACTTTCTAACACATACCAAGGAGATACAATAAGTATATTAATCCATCACCTTGTACACGCATCGTTTGAGAGGTGTGTTTCATATTCCCAAAGGAAGACAAATTATGACAAATCATTTTGAGCACGATAGTCTAACCAAGATTCCAAACTCGTTAAGCGTGAAGACCCCCAGGGTCCAATTTTTTCCTAGATTCTTATCTGTGAACTTTACTCTGACATTACTGTTTAATGGACTCTTGGTTTGCGCTGAGACACTCAATGTAGGCAGAACAATGAGCAGATCTACCACAATATTGCTGCGAATTATTACAATGGGCGTAATGATTAACGATTGCCGATGTTTTCTCAATAACAACATATGCTTCGAAAAAAGTAGCCTAATTCTGTAATATATTGACACCTTACTTGATGAAATCATTTGGCTTTTTATATCAATATATATTTAATGGAATTAAATCACGAAAAAACAATATACATATTTATGATACGATAAAGAACACATAAGAAAATTTTATTAATCTAACATGTTTCACATTTTATTAAAGCCTTATCAGAGAATGTGATATGATAAAATTATGCTGATATTTTTTAATTGTATTGTTTGGTTTCCAATAGTTAATTAGGTTTTACGTACATTTAACTTGCACTTACAAATTCAACAAGAGATGTTTTGAACTTAAAATAAATCAACTCTTTCCAAGCATAACTGTAAAATATCATAAGTATTTATTCACATATGTAAGTGTAGAATAATTATATCTTGTCTATGTGGGGTTCAGATGATTACGTATAATCGTCTGTGTGTGTGTGTGTGTGTATAGGTTTGCGTGTGTGTGCGCGTGTATTTGTGTGTAGCGTATATTATGTTTTTTAGAGTTGGCATAGATTCTATATGTGTCTCTTCTTCAAAGAAGCATATACAAACATAAAATTATAAACAACAATAATAACTACAATAAACATACATATAATACTGCCAAACAATCCCTTCGTATCTGCTATCCAAAAGAATTTGTATTATATTAACAATCTCAAAATAATTACAACTATATCCGGAACTATTATGGATTTGACAAAAAACCCCAAAATACCTATAGCAAATATGATTCTAAAGCAAACATATATATAAAATAAACATTCACAACAGCTTTTCGCAAATATTGGGGAAAGTTGCAGGAGTTTAAAAAATATATCTATGAATACAAAAGAGATATTGTACACAACAATTCGTAAAATACATTAGATATCTATAGAAATACGTTCAACCACAAAGGAATAAAACGTCATCCTTATTTTAAAAAAAGAAAGAAAGTAACTGACGTAGAAGGAAAATTCTGTAAAGTGCAGCTATGGAATCTTATCAGAATATAATTCTGCAACCCGGATTCATACATTCCTGAAAAAATAACTCCTATCTCGAGCCATATTACACACCTATAGAAATGCTACAAAACTGTAAGAAAACGGTTAACTTTATAAGCTCATAGGATTTAAAATATAAAATAGATACATTTATTTCATACTAAAATAATTTAAATATTAATTGCATAAAATAATCAACATAATTTACTCACGTTCGTTAATTACACATTAAATTACGTTATTTAGTATCCTTCATAATTTACATAAACATTTCAGTTGATGAATATTCATGAGAGTTTCCTAAACTTAAAAAATTTGAAAACCTAATAATTTTTTTTTGTTTATAAAAAAGTTGCTGTAAAAAAAATTCACATATTTGTCTCGTCAGAGAACGAATCGCGACGGTAAATTAGTTTGCTTTTGTTTTTATTCAAATTTGCCATTTACAGATATATTATAGGCATATCTTAATATTATTTACACACACACTCACACACACAAACACACACACACACACACACACACACACACACACACATATATATATATATATATATATATATATATATATATATATATAGTTTATTTTGGTAGGTATTTTTCTTTTATCCAGGTTTCGTTAAAAATGAGAGACAAGGTGGTTTGGTTAATTTTCTGTATTATTTAAAGATGTACCAGAGCGATAGCTGAATTTTATTCACACACACACACACACACACACACACACACACACACACACACACACACACACAATATATATATATATATATATATATATATAATTGGTACTTTATTAGCGATCTCACTTTTATGCAGGTTTCGTTCATAGGAATGAAAGTGCTGCTCAGTCTGGCCTCATCAGAACAAATGATAATCAGACATGGCTTTAACTCGTACGGCACCTAATTTCTTTTGTTTTGAATTATTCATAACGCTTTCACATGTTTCGAAATTTTTGTGTGATCAATTCCTAATGATTCTGAAAGTTCAGCTTGCAACTGACATGCGTCTTTATCAAGTAATGACTAATTCTTCGTCCTCAAATATTTAAAGTGCGCCAGAGTGAACTTTATATTCAACAAGCAAATCATTATTTTTGAAGCGTGTAAACCAACGTCTGCGTGTTATTTCCAACAGGGAATGGTCGTCGTTGGTCTCAAGAAGAATTCTGTGTGGTTTTTAAATAAATTAATGCAAGAAAATACATTAGATTCAAAATCCGACATATTTAAGGCTTTGAAAAACACTTCTGCAAAAAGACATACACTGAATTATTGTACAAGCTTATAGATGTTTTACTATTGACACATAAGTCACTTAAGTGCCATACGTGAAACACGCTTGGGCGATCATGTCTCAAAAGAGACATGACTGACTGGGCAGAAGATTATCCCGCAGTAAGTTGCCATTGCTTTCTGCGGTAGACTGGTCGCCAGCCAAGGCTATAGAACCCAATCTGTCTTGTTATTTAACCCATAACTTGGAGGAAGAGAGGGATTAATACCTTTCCCAATGGTATTAGCGCGTAAGTGAATGCAATGAATTCAACTGGAATTCGAACTCGGTTCCCTGATTTCTCGTTCCGAGCCGATATTCACTGCACCACAACGCACATCCCAAAACATCATCTGTCGAAAAAACAGCAAAATCTTCAAGTTCAACATATATATATATATATAGTCATTCGCATACAGATCTGTTTCGCTGTATCACAGCTCATCAGTACGGTAAGAGAGCGATTGCTTTTAACCCAGGATTGAAACCAGACCGAATTGGCGCCAGTCGGCTATTCTACCTCTGGGCGCCCGGTAGAATGAGACAGACTTTTAGCGTATGATGTATCATATACAAGTGACCAGAGTGCTCTAATTCATTACTGAATGAGCGATGCGTAGATGCTAGAGTAGCTTCTGTTTATTCAAAGTCTATCATTTCAAATATATATATATATATTTGTCTATATTTCTTAAATGAGGTAGTATTTACAGTATTCGGAATATTGTCCGAATCTTTCTTGTCATTTGTACAACTATCCAAAACTTTTACAATCACTGAAGTTATAGCATACTCATTCCTTGTGAAAATGATAAATCAGAAGTTATATGCTATCTCCCTCTAATGTTGTTTAACATTGCTGTAGCCTGGTATTGAACTCACAACCCTAAGAGTCAACTCAGGAACTAACCAACGTCTATATCCACTGCGCCATGTTTCGTTAAGAAGGACAAAAACAACTGTATTTTTGGGACTTATAAACCTAATGTCCAAGAGACCTTTTTTTTACCAGAATTCATATTGCTAGTTTTTGATGTTAATGGTTTTTTTCTACTATTTTGTTAATGGTTTTCTTTAGTATATTTTACCAGATCTCATATTGCAAATTTGACACTTTTTTACTCTGGCCCTCCGTATTACTGGTTCCCATACTTTCATCTCTATGCTTGGTCAACTTAGGAGATTTTTGAAGTTAGCATATGTGCTGATTCTTTAAGTTTACATAGTTTTCTGTGGTGTTCTCTATCTATATTTTCAACGTCATCCCATAAGGGGCGGTGATCCCGTTTCTCCCTCCTTATGTGGTCAGCTACGCCTGATTTTTCTATCTTCCCTCGTGTTACGGCTGTGTGAAGTTCTTGTTCCTTTACCTGTCTCTATTTTATATTTCTTTCCACGACTACATGGAATGGGGTACACAGAATCCTTAGTCCTGTCCTCTTATTTTAGAGATCTTGCACGGGAGAGGTACCTGCGAAGAGTAGATCACTTTCTGAAGATCGTCCTGATGTTATATAGACTGCAGATCCTTTGTATTTTCTCCGATAAACCCTTCACATAGAGTAGACAGAGAGCGGCTTTTTTTATAGTTGTTATCATCATGCATCCTCCCTTGCGTGTATATGGGAGTTGTTGTCATGTACCCTGGATAATTGTTTCGTTGTAGGGTACTGCTTATACTGACCATTTTCTGTTTGTATGACTCTGGATCGCCGCTTATGATTTTGCTCGATGTTGAAGACAGCAGACGATCCCTTTCTTTGCAATGTATGGGTGTTGGAAGTTGAAGTTGAGGTATTTTGGTGAATGTTGTCCTGTGGTACACGGATATTATTAGCACATCCAGGAATGCCAGTTTGTTGTCACACTCTTTTGCATAGTGAACTATATGGCTCGTCTTACTGGGTTCACATGGTCGCGTAGCTTCTGGGCCCACTCCTGGTGTGGCCAGAGTATGAAGGTGTCATCAAAATATCTCAGCCATAGAGTTGGCTTTAGAACTGTGGATTCTAATGCCATCTCTTCAAAGTATTCGAGGTATATGTTAATCAGTGATGGGGATAATAGCGATTCCATTACTAAGCCATATGTCTGATCCCAGTCGGAAGTGTGTTGATTGAGTGCAGAAAGTCAATATCTCCATCATGTTGTCTAGTGGAACACTGGTAGGTTTTAATAGGTAGGTTTAATAATTTTAATAATCTGTGCCTGACTACTGATAGTGCTTCCACCGTGGGTACCTTGGGGAACAGACCTACCACATCCAGACTCACCATCAGGCTGCATTGCATTGAGTATCTTTGATATGTTCCACCATATGGGCGGAATTTCGAACATATAATGACGACTTTCCTATCAGTTGGTCAATTATATCTACAAGGAAGTAACTCAATAGGTTGCTCACCGAGCCTAGGCTGCTAACAATCGACCTGAGCAGAATACCGTCTTTATGAACTCTGGTTACAGGAGATTAGGTTTAGAAGTCCAATAGATTCACTTGTTCTTGTCCTTAAAGACACATGACCCAGTGGAGACGTTGATTAGTTCCTGAATTGACTTTTAGAGTTGTGATTTAAATACCAGGCTACAGCAGTGATGAACAATTAAGAGGGAGATAACTCATGACTTCCAAACGTGCTTTACGCAATGGAATGGGAATGATATACCCTAGTGATTGTAATAAAGATTTAAGTTCGAAATTCCTACCACCTGAAGAAAGCCGAAGCGTACAACGGCCAAAACGTCGTACAAATTGCGACAAAGATGAAGACAATAGTACAAATAATGTAAATACTATATATATATATATATATATATATATATATATATATATAGTATGAGGCTTTTGTTGTAATATTGCAGTACTTTACAGATAAGGAGGCATTTGTGACGAGCATGTTTGTTTTTATAAGGTGATCAAAATCAAATCTAATCAATTATGTAATTTATGAGAAGATTTTCTCTTCACCAATAAGTTTTATTTCAGTAATGATGACTTCGAAATTCGAATTATAACTAACAAATCTACTATGTATTATATATATAACTTATATTCCTAAAAATATATATATAATAGCTAGTAAATAATATATATATATATATATATATATATAGTCAACCGCAGACAGATCTGTTTCACTGTCTGCGGATGACTATATATATATATATATATATAGTGACTATATATATATGACTATATATATATAGATGACTATATATATATATATATATAGTCATCCGCAGACAGATCTGTTTCACTGTATCACAGCTAATCAGTACCGTTAGACTCCGATTTCTTTTAACCTAGGATTAAACTCCGACCGAATTGGCGTCAGTCGACGATTCTACCTTTGGGCTATGGGCGCTCGGTAGAAGAAGGCAGATTTTTTAGCGTATACATTATCATTATACACGCCCAATAGCCAGAGTGCTCTAATTCATTAAGGAATGAGCGATGCATAAATGCCAGAGTAGCTACTGTTTTTCAAAGTCTACCATTCTTCCAGAGTGCTCAATTAAGGTGTGAGAGAATAAGTAGTCATCTGCAGACAAATCTGTTTCGCTGTATCACAGCTCATCAGTGCGGTAAGTTGTATATATTTTATACATAGCATAAATATGTAAGTTGAAATTAAAATAAAATATTAAATATTAAAAATAATAAAATGCAGAGAGAAGAAATCAGAGGTGCCTAAATCATAAAATTTATTATTTTACATATTCAGATATTACATGTAGATATATAATTTAGAGAAAATAAATATTTGAAAATTTGCAATAATGATAAAATAAAGTAAAAATGGAAAGAAAAATTAGTAGTAAAATTACAATTATGAATTGATCTTTGGACGCTTCTTTTTGTGTTGTTGATTTTAGAATAGCTAAATCAGGACCGCTTATTACCACTTGATGGGGCTGGTCTAGGTATGAGAAAGATTGGTATATGATGGAAATCTGATTGAAGACCGAAACGACACGTTATATATATATCGACTAATTACAATAATACGAGCAAATTAAAATAAGTGACAAAAAAGAAATATCAGTTGACTGGTTTTCAATAGCACGATAATATTACTGTTGTTTTATTTCTACGGAACGTTCGTTTAATTAACTTCCAGTTGGTTGAATTTGCAATATTTGTCTCTCCGTCGTCTTTTTGTTTGTTGCAGCAGGCGATATTTCAGGCCGACTTCAATATTCAAATCATCTTCCCCTCCAAGATCTGGGTGCCGACTGACTAATACTCATCTTGCATTCTGATTTTGTTAATCAACCGGCCCCCGCAAACCTAATTGGAAATAAGGTTTCCATTTCATTTACTGTATAACTCTTAACACCTCGAAATGTAAACATATACATTCAACCAATTTGACTTTTAATAGAAAGGGAGAAAATATACTCCCTTGATTTGTGAGCCTGGTCTTATCA
Organism: Ascarosepion bandense; assembly: GCA_037127315.1. Classification (NCBI taxonomy): domain Eukaryota; kingdom Metazoa; phylum Mollusca; class Cephalopoda; order Sepiida; family Sepiidae; genus Ascarosepion; species Ascarosepion bandense. Next base: position 2,976,894 of record JBBBDQ010000493.1, on the reverse strand, counting down.
ACTGTTCTGAAAATTCAGTACACAGGTTATTGTCAAGGCCACATTTCGATCTCGGTTCATACATCGTCAAAGCACCTTCACATATGTTGTGTCTAGAAATACTTTTGATAAATTCGCTTAAAAATAATTTCGTACTCAGTATATTTCTCACCTGTTTTTTCCACTAGTTAACATTTTGACTATTTTTCCCGAAAAAAAAAAATTCTTATTTTTTGAGAAATCTCTTCTCATCTTGAAAATCATTTGAAATTAATACAAACTATCTGAAAATAGGGTGATAAGAAAAGTTTGATTGACAAAAATGACAAAATATATTATCAGAATTTAAATGATGAAAATATGCAAAAATATTAAACAGAAAATAGTTATACAGAACAAGTTTTATTATTAAAAGCGATAGTCACTTCCTAATTTATGTAGTTATGCAGTTAGTCTCCCTTATTGAATTACATATATTTTGATGTAACTATTTTTCACTGAATAAAAGTTCAAAATTTCTTTTTTCAAAATATAGTTAAAGAGGTGTCTTATAAATTGTAAACTATTAAAGATTTGTTTGAGAACTAAATTAGTGGTGAAGCTTGAAGGCTGCCTGGATTCACTCAATGTCGGACTTGAAAATATATTCAACCACTGGTTGTATGATATATTATAAGTATTTTATATATCTTAAATAAGTTATCAACTGGGAGAACAATTTGCCAAAAATCTCTAGGAGGCATATAGGGCGAAAATTAGAGTGGTCATGGGTTTCTTTAGATTTCATAAATACAGCAATCACCGAGGAGGACTTCCAGCAGGCAAGAAAGAAGGAAGTAGAGAGGCAATATTTTTTTTATATCTATTATATTATATATTACGTATCTTATATTACATGGAAAAATGAGTGCACGAAAAGTAATATTCTTAAGATTATATTGAACCTGAAAATAAAAACCTGACAAGATATTCTAGTGAAGTAAACAATAAGAAATTTTCTTACTTAAAATATTGCAGCTAAAAATAATTCAAATTTTATTTTAGCTGCAATATTTTAAGTAAGAAATTTCTTACTTTTTACTTCACTAGAGTATCTTGTTATTTACTTTTCTAGGTTTAATATAATCTAAGAATATTACTTTTCATGTGCACATTTTTCCATGTAATCCATGATGTTTTTCAGGGCATCGTTATTAAGGTAATATAAATTTAATACTGAAGACCGCATTCAAATATATTTAAAAGAATAAATTAATTAAAAAATGGATTAAAAAAACAATGAAAATAATTATTTATAATTAATTCTGATAAAATGATAAGAGATAAGCAAAGCTTGATTGAGAAAAATGATACGAGATACCATCAGGATTTCAATGTTGAAAACCGCATGCAAAAACTATTAAGCAAAAAAGTTATAAAGAATAAAATTTATTATTAGAAGCGTTAGTCACTCACTTATGTACTTATATAATTAGTCTCCTTTTTCGGACTTCATATATTATGATGTAATTTTTTCGTCTACTGAACAAAAATTCAATTTTCTTTCAAAATATAGCCAAGGAGGTGTCTTATCTAACTCTTTTATACTGTTTGAAATTCGGTTGAGAACTGAATTAGTGGTGAAGCTTGAAAGCTGCCTAGATTCACTCAATGTCGGACTTAAGAATATATTCAACTACTGCTGTGGTTGAATGATATATTATAAGTATTCTATATATCTTAAATAATAATAATATATTATGTGCATTATGTGTATAAGACTTTTTTATTATATATCATACTCTTCAGTAATGAAATAAAATCTCTCGGCGACTGTTATGTGTATACACCGTATATATATAACTTGCTAATATGTTCCCTCTTTTATTCTATGTGACAATGGCATAGGGAGTAGGGTCTCCAACTGACACCATATCAGTTGAGATATAATCTCGACGGGAAGCAAATGGATGTCTTTCTTTTATGGGATTTCTTTGTATTATTGATGAACATGCATTCTTTAAATAATTTTTGTATTATTGATGAACATGCATGCAGTTAAATAATTATCACTTTCTTCTTGCTTTTCTTTACTCTATTTTAGCCTTTTTTCACGTTGTTTCCCGTTTCATTGTTGGCTACCCTGGCTTCTGCTATCTGCCTTCTTACATTTAAATAGACGCTTATTTTTCTTTTTCAATACTATTAGACATTTTCTTTTGTTCTCTCTGTTTAAAACAATGCATTCTATTTTTACAGCTAAATGCTTCGTTGGTTATTCTCGCTATACATCACTACATATTTTTAATGATTGTTTCATTTTTTTTTTTTTGCTGACGAACATGAATTATGTTTTGATACAGTTAAATAATTAGATTTTTCTTCTAATTTTACATTATTTAATTTTATGAGAATTTCGCACTTTTTCTGTTAACGTCTATGAGGTACATCTTCTTACAGTTAAATAGTACTTTACCCTTGTTTTACATTACTAGTCTAAGATATTTTACTTTCAATTTTGAGTCTGGTATATGCACGGTTTTCCGTGTATCTTATTTCTTTAAGATTATCTTTTAGATTATCTTTGGATTATTTTTAGGATTATCGTAGATGATAATAAATCCTGAAAAATCTCTTAGTTTTCTTAATTGTGTGATAAAGGAAAATAGCACATACCGTCAATCATCAATGCTTGCTAAATTTGTACGAAGACTAAAAGTTTTTTTAAACCCAGTTGGTGAATATATTTCAACTATGTCGAAAGAGGCGTGTGTGACAATCTACAAAATGAAAGTAAATTAAAATAAAATCTTTTATGCTGATAATACAATTTGACATGGTTTGACTTAGTTATGGAAACTTAACTGTGTCATGTTTGGTTTACCACTATCATGTATAGTTTAACTGTGTCATGTACGTCAGAAAGTTGATTACGGTATGTAGGAAAGAACATTAACAGTGTTATATAGGACATAAATTTAGCAGTACCATAAAAGGCAGAGGACTAACTGCATCATGAAAGGTAGAAATTTAATTCGCTCCTGTTGGTTAGAAGTTGAATTACATCTTATAAGACAGAAATTTAAACGGTTCATCCATGGTAGAATTCTAACGGTGTTATCTAGTGAAAATATATAACGGAAATATAACTACAGAAATATAACTATATTATTTAGGACAGAACTCTTATTTTTACTTGTAAAGCGTAAATTTAACTGTATCACGGAGGACAGAACGTTATCTGTGTCATGTGGGTTAGAAATTCAATTCTGTCATTTAGGGAAGAAATGTAACTGTGTTATGCAATGTATAAATGGAAACGTGTCACGTAAGACTGGAAAAATAAGAAACGCGTAATATAGTAGGTTATAACAGTATTTCTTATAATATAAACAACAAAACCACTAGGATCTGGGTTTGACAGTGGCATTGGTAACAATCAATGACATGTGTTATATAATTGAAAGATAACTTGATATATTGTGCAGATTAGAGTGGAAATCGGAGATAGGTAACGATTAATTCTGGACGGTAAACTTATGGTGTCAAGAGCATCGCCAACGAAGAGAGTGTGTTCCACAAAGTAATAACTTTAAGAAAAAAAGCTGCTCGAGAAGAAAGTACAAATTGATAAATCAGAAATTTAAAAAAAATAGAAGTTTTACATTGAGTTGAAATTGTGTTAGAATTCCACAAAAAAATATCTTTTGTAAAATATAATCTCCAAGAATTTTCGTTTTTAAATAAAAAGTAACTATGGAGCAACCGTTAAATGGTCTTACCGATAGACGCTGAAAAATAGCATGTACATAATATTTGAGTGATGACGACGTTTTAAGAACATAAACTACAAATTAAGTTTGATTTACAACAAAACAGAGTTAAACTTTCTTGGCCAATATAATAGGAAAAAGAATGCGACAAAACACACGAGATATAATGAATGCAGAATAAACAATCAGTGACAGTAAGATGTTTATTATTTCTATATGAATGGATAATAGAACAGGAACAGAGAGGACTGGGAAAGGTTAAAAATATATTCACAGCTTGGCTAAAGAGTCATCGGCTGCCATGATTAATTGCCCCATGAAAGAACTTGGTATAAAAAAGAATAAAAAAAATGGTTTGTGTAGATATTTCGAATCATCAAATGTAAAAAAACGCAAAATTGAACAAACCGATTTAAATATATGCAGTACCGACAAAGTTTAAATATCCTCATCAAATAATCCTCTTTTTGCATGGAATTCGCGCTCGGGACAAAGGAACGGTTATATGCTGATTAAACAACTCAAACTCAACTTCACGGTCATTAAAAATTAAATAAATAGTGACAGTACGTAAAAATAGGGTTCTCACGGTGAAAAGAAACTGTTCACGGGTATATTGAAATCCCGGTCATATTGAAACACCGGTTACCGTACGATCACTGATGTTTAGCAACATTGGGCCTGATCAGTATTTATATGTGTGACCGATTAATCGGAGACCTGATATGCAATTCGCGCAAATATCATTGGGAAAGGTATGAAACCCACCAAGTATGGGTTAATTAATAAAACTTATATCCCTAAACCATTATTATCTAAAAACAAACAAACAAACAAACAAATTCTTACTCGCTGAGAAATATTTCTGTCTTTAAATAACTTGCAAAGCGTCTAGGGGTCGTAGAAATCAGATCAGCTTCCTTGCTCACACTTCCCGCCTATGGAATCTATTTCCGTTTACTTGCCTCCCCGACGGCTACAATCTCCAGGAGTTTAAATGCAAAGTCAGTAGTCATCTCCTATCTCACTAAATTGCATCCCCTCTCTCACGCTCTTTCTCCGTTCACTCGACTCATATCAGTATCCTCAACCTTTTTTTACTCCCTTCCTGACACCCCCAGTAACCTGTCACTGTTTCCCATAACTTTCCTCCTACATAACGCCCTGCGCATCAGTAGCAGCAAACTACCTTCTTTGGGGCGATATGATTAAAAGAATTCACTTTAGCGAGTAAACGGTGATTTTTTGCCCGTTGTATACCGTAGAAACAAAGTGGAAACACTACTTCCGTATTGTCATTTCGTAATTAAACATTCATTTTTAACACAGCGTAGCGATTTTAAAATAATTAATGTTCAACATCCGTCGCTTCGGTAGGCTTTCTCATATACAAAGACACATTCGCTTAAGTGATGCGATCTTACAAGATCATTCCGGTTTCGAGAAACTTCTTTTCTTTGCCCCTCCCACAGACACAGAACGTTCTATCAGAGCAGTGATCTAATTTGGGGATTTGGATCAATAAACTCTCATTAGGTTCTGCGCATTTTCCATTCGTTTTGAAGCTTGATTCGTGAAATAAAATAAAGATTAAAGATTAAGAACGTAAGTTTTGTTTTGAATCTGTAAATGGTTTATAAATCTATTTCTTGATCGTAGAAGCTCAAGTAAGTGCAAGAGTGCATGAACATGAACGTGTCGAATAACGGAAGAACTTTTCTTTCTTTTTTAATTCATTTTCATTGATTTCAATACTTAATGCCCGCTCATTTAATCAAGACATATACCCCATGTATATTCGGTGGCACGCATTACTTATCTGGAGGAATGCTACACATTTCTACCTTTGTGTGTGTGTCTGTTTCAATGTGATTACAGGAGAGCATATATGTGCTGAATAAATAATTAAAAAAACTGCTTATAAAGAGTAATCATCTATTGAATGCTCGTATTTTGTTATCTACGAAGGTTAAATGAGTACAGAAGAAAACTGAAATCCCTTGTCTTCATTTGATTGAATGGTTTTCTATTGACTACATAGGCCTTGTGGCAGAGGACGTTCCTGCATCCCCCAGCACCTACTTTCAGCGAAACAACCCACCGTATCGCAACAACTATGAAGCACAAGAATGACAATTCTTTTTTAAATTGACCTCGAAACGCACCGTATCTCAATCCCATAAGACGGCCATGGAATTTGGCGGAAAGGGTTATTCGAAATATTGAAATCCAATCTAGAATATTTGCCAGAGTTTGCATGTTATAATCGAAACAGTCTTTGCATGTTATAGTAGAAATAGTTTTGCAGAAATAGTTTTAGATTTGAAAAATGTATTTATTCGTGTTCTACGTCTTATCAACCATTTGCAAGTTATTTAAAGGCGGAAATATTTTTATGTTATCCTAAATTGTTGAGATAATAATTGTCAGGTGATAGAATTCTTGCTAATTAACTCAAAGCTCGGTGGGAGAAGAGTTGCATTCATATTTTTACCAAGGGCTTTTGCACGTAAGTGAATAAGAGGCTCATTTTTTTAATGATTTCGATGATTTTCGAAACTTGAGCCCATGCTGTTTTTTTCGCTTCTGGCAAATGTTCTCGATTGGATTTCAATATTTCGAATAACCTTTCCGCCAAATTCCATAGCCACCTTATGGGATTGAGATACGGCGAGAGAACCGCTAGGTGCGAAGGTTATTAAAAAAAGCAGTCATTGCTTGTTTCATAAATGTACAGCATCCACTATAGAACTCGATTCACCAATATATTCATCTATTTATTAAAGCCATATAAAATCTTCACGTATAAGATCCTAGGTTTGTATGGAACCTTTTCCATATGAAAAGCAAGTTATCATGCATTATCGTGACGTATTTTCTTGTTGGCTTCTCTAGTATTTGGAATTAAAATTCTTCTTTTTCTTCAATGGATACCAGCCAAGATTAGAGAACCCAGTCTATGTAAAATACAGATGGATAAGATAAGATCTGCAAGAATTAAAAGTAAGAGTGTCAGACGGAATTTTATCTCCTCAATACACTGACTTTATTTTTGCGCCGATGACAGCAACCCTACCGGTTCATATATATATTTACTCGAGGTTATAAAAAGGAAGACGACACATTTTATTAAACTTCCTCAATTCTGATTAACGAAAATCAAAATAATTAAATAATAAATACCGAGTGCGATGGATGAATTGTCTAAACTACTCAAACATGAAGACAACACTAACATCTCATTTTAACAAATATATTTACAAAAAGTACACAAAATATATTCACATGGTAAAGAGCAAATCGGAAACTTCAGCAAATCTTCCGTTGTTTACATTTGTGAATGCTGCCATAATCTTTGGTGCTAAAATGTGTTCTTTTGATCTCTCGCTTAACAGTGACTCACACATAATAATCATGTGGTAGCAGGTCTAGAAAGTTAGATGGCCAGATTTAAGATGCCGCAGCAATTGTCTGATAGTCATGACTGGGCTCTCCTGATGGTGTCATATAGTGCAGAGTCTTGGTGCCAGGTACAGTGTCTTCCAGTAGCCACATTCTTAACGCAGTGAGTTTCTGAGCTGCCGTAACTTTGTAATCATCATAGAATCATCCAACTCTTTCCGAATTCTCTGCACCGTCATTAGATCGACGCCTAACTACTCTTAAATGTTTGTATTGGAGCTTCTGACCCAAATTCTAAGCAGTACAGTATGTCGTTTCCAAAAGTATGTCGGGAGTGAAATGCATCAAGCTGCTCTACGTTGCCCGTGTGACCATACTATATTGTGTAATTGACAAAATCAAAACTAAACAACGCGCATGCGAGATTATCTTAAAATGGCAACAATTTATCAATCGCAACCTGTACGTCTCCCTCTATTTAGACGTATAAGAGACCAAAAGATAATTTTAGCAATAAACTGTTTAATTTCCCAGAAAAAAAAAGAATTTAACTGCGGTGGCAATATTTTAGTTGAAGCAGCCTTTCATTTCAGTAATGATAACAGAGAAATGAAGACCGTCCTGCCAAGAACAACCAGGTTTTAATCCAAAGTGTGTTTTTTTTATTCGAGATTCGACGCCACTCACAGAAGTAGTGCACAATCACTGCTATTGAACCTAAAGGTGAAAGGAGAAAAAAAAACATGCCTTTACCAAGGGCGAATCGTACGAAAGAGTATCGATGGTAATTATAACGCTGTTCGGCGATTCTATTTACAAATCATTATTACGTTGTCCGTTTATCAAAAATACGACTTATACAAAAAGGAACCGTACTCATTACGTTTGTCTTCGATTAGCATCTCAATTTGGACAATTAAAATTCTCAAACCGATTCTTCCTGGAAGAGAATTCTTGATCATTGCAATCTTGACCTCTTGACCTCATGTAGTATTAATCGTGACCTCTTCTACATGATCGCATGAGCTGCATTTCTTGCCCTTTTTCATACAACGACACCGAGGAGCCCACTACTTTAAGTTGCTCTTGGTCCTTTTATTTGGAGAAGATTAGTATTTGAACATTACGTACACACATCAGTTACTTTATTATTTATACTATTCTAGTGCCTGGTTCGGTTCTATTTATCTTTATAACTACCTCAATTTCATTGGAATTTTGCTATGGCACCTGCCAATTTTTCTAGATTAGATTTTCAATAATTCTTTCAAATAATCTTTTCTGCCAAATCCCATTGTTGCTTTACGGGATTGAGATGCGGTGGGTTTGGAGGTCAATTTAAAAATGAGCAATCATTATTGTGCTTCATATACTTTTTAATTTGCGATACGGTATGTTTTCTTGCTGGAAGTGGATTCTGGGGTATGCAGGAAAGTGCTCAGCCACAATACCTATGTAGGCTACAGTATTCAAACGATCTTTCATTTGCATTAAGGTCAATATATGCCTAGAATAGATTTCTCATACGATTACGACACCATTAGGAGAGGGAGAACAGTTGTTTCAAGACAGAACGCATACATGTTGTTTACGCCAAATCTTACCACTTTAATGCCGTAGTCGAAATGGAGACTTATCCTACCGGGTAACGTTTATTCCAATCTTCTTGTTTGTAATTTCTCGAGGATTTTCGAATGGTATTTGAGAGGAATGTCAGCAGGCGTGGACTGTTTCTGATCTAGTCAATCTGCATGAATGTTTCGTGTTGTGGTTTAAGAGATGCTATCCCGTATATCTCAGTGCAAACGGTACATATTTAAGCTATTGTAGCGTTTTTATCTTTTTCAATCAGTCTAGTAATTCGACTCAGAAATGTTTCCTAAAAAGCTGATTTTCGTCAGCAAGATTGTTATTATGTGTGATAAGCCAAGTTGATCAGCGATTATTGGAATTCTCAAAACCACTTTACTTTTACATCGCGTTCGTTACCCTCTTCTTCTACAATTTGTGATTTGGCGTGAATGTTTTGACAAAATTGAATTGTTGATTTCAATTGTATAACGATATTTGGGCGTAATTTCTTGCATTCAGTTACGCACAAATACCCTTGGGAAAGGTATTAATCCGATTCTCCCCTCAAGTTATGGGTTAAATAACAGGATAGATTGGGTTATATAGCCTTGGGTATTGGCGACATACTGCTGGATAAGTCAGTCATGTTTTTTGAGACATGATCGCCCAAGCGTTCATCACGTATGGCACTTAACTGACTGGCTGACTGATTTCAATTTATTTCTCTACTGTTTTGAATTCAGAACAGATTCATATCCGCTCCGCTCGGTGATTTGCTGGCCACATGACATCTTTCTTCTTCTATGTGTCTTATCTTCAGAACATGGATGATCATGGCTCTTTACAACTTCTTATACTTTCTCGCGCTTAATAACATTACTTTCCTTTCTATCACAACCTGTTTTTTCCAACCATGCATACAAGTTCACTAAAAAGATTTTTCTCAGCATTGATATGTTCTCAGTATATCCTATGTGAGGTAAATTCTCCAAGGACTCGTGAAATTACTACTGCTTTTTTTAAATTTTGAATGTCATTTCTGTTTTCATTTTCCCTAAATGTCCCTTGTTGTTTACACATTCAGTCTGTGGTATTTATAGCATGTCTCTGAAAAAGAAGTTTTCTGTCCGCTCATGGTCGCTTTTTCATTTGTGGGTAGATGTCCCACACAAACTTTCCTTTAATATACAAAATTTGAGCACTCTGTTCTCTCATTAAATAACTTAGTTTCCTTAATTCCACTAGTTGAACATATTTTTATGTATAACTGTTTATACAAATGAATTCCTTTTGTTTATTTTATCTATTATACACATAAAAAATATAATACATAGAAATATGAGATATATAAAATGAATATAATAACAAATAATTTCTAAAATTAAACTTCTAAAATATATATTAAAACATATTATACTTCTAGAACAATAAACATTCTATCTTAATTATATTAATGCATGAAATAAAATTCAGTAAGCATTCTAATCTGATAAAATTGTTACCATATCATTAGCCGATTAGTAATTCGCATAACATCGTTCAAGAGCACTTAATTAATTGACTAATAGGTATATATATATAGGTGTATATTTAGGCAGAAGCCTTTCTTTTAAGCATCTTTTATATATTTACATTTTTCATGTTAAAATAGGAGTTTATTAATTAAAGGGATAACGTAAATTGTGGCAAAAATTGTTTCATGAGAAAGTTAAGGGTATCAAGTTTTAGAAAATGTTATTAGTTTTAACTTGTTAAAAAGAGTTTATGCGTACGTACGTATGTATGTATGTATGTATGTATGTATGTATGTATGTATGTATTAGGGTTTGTTCAGTTGGAGTCTCTTTGAATGGAGAAGAAGAAGTAAAAGGAATCAGTACACGAGAAAGAAAAAGAAAGAGGAAAATGTCTGATTCCCTTGAAGCTTCTCTCGTTACATTTTAGCTTGTCGCCTTTGCTTCTCGCGTGTCTGACTGACTGACGCTGATCGAACCTATTTATATCTAGATTTTTTGCACTTGATCGCTAAGTTCTTTGTAGTCTTGCAAGTCGATTCCATTGGTCCGAATATCGCTTTAACATCTACTTGCGAGAATCCGGTTTCTACTTCTTCTTTAAGCGCAAGGTCAATCCTTTTTGTATTTGGGGAAAAAAAAACAGAATTTCATTCAACTGATCATTCAACTGATTTTCTTTTATATATTTCACATTCATTTGCATCGGGTTACTTAGGAGACGCAATAGAGATGTTGGCAGATTAGACAGGATCATAGACGTAATAAACAAAATCTACAACAGTGGCGATACACCGGAGGACGTAAGCAGATCAATTCTCACTGCACAACCTAAGAAGCCCGGTGAGAAGGGATGTGAACTACACTGAACAATCAGCTTAATGAGCCATATGACAAAACCTATCGTCTGAATTCTAATAAACAGAGCGCGTATCAGATTCAGACCAGAGATAGGACAAGAACAGTTGTTGGTTGGTTGATTTGTTTTTGTGGCATATCAACCTCGGCGGGTCATTTATTGCCAACTAAATTTTATTTATTTATTGCTGGTAATACCTTTTTTCTTTCAACAATTTATTATTGTTTTTTTTTATATAAGTTTTGTGTCTAGTAATACTTTTTTCTTTTCGAGGATCAAGAATCATTTGGATTTGTTTTTAAGGACAGGATCCCTAAGTCCTACCCTGTTATTTAACCTATAACTGGAGGGCAGGGACGGATTAATACCTTTCACAGGGCATTCAACTAGAATTCGAACTCGGCTCACTGATTTCTCTTTCCGAGCCGATATCCACTGCACCACAATGCACATCCGTCATTAAACGTATTCCCAAGCGTTCACCCACCTAAGTAGTGACTAGACTCAACGTTGCTTAACTTCGGTGATCGAGCAAAAACCGTTGTATTCAAAGTGATATAGCCGTAATCCGACTAGAACAGTGCGGTTTCGTTAAAGTCACCAGATCAAGGAACGCGATATCGTTGCTCAGAATGCTATCAGAAAGGGCAATACAAATGCATCTCTACTTCATAGACTAAGCAAAGTTATTTGATAAAGTATGCCAGAAAGACTTGTTGGAGATGCTTGACAACATCAACATTTTCGGCAAAGTCATTAGGATAATCAAGAACATATATTGTCTGGAGACATAAGAAATTCAGCAGGTACACAAAAATAGAAAGGAACATAGGACAATGATCTGTTTTCTCACCAGATCTATTTTGCCTATACAGCGAAACAATTCTGAGGGAGATAGAGTCTTTGTCAGGATTCGTCATTAGCGGCTACAATCTCAATAATATAAGATACGCGGATGACACAGTGCTGATAGCAGACACAGGAAAAAATGCAGGACCTCCCACAGAAAGTAGCAAGATAAAGCGAGAAGAAATAAATGAGGATAAACTTCAAGAAAACTTAATTTACGGTCATTAGCAAAAAGAAGACCTCTAAATGCCAAGTATAGTTTGGGGAAACTAAGATAAAACAAGTAAAGAAATTTAAATACCTGGGAAGCGTTCTGACGGAGAATAAAAAGTGCGAGTCATACTGAGAAGAAGACTAAATGTTATGTCACGTAGCATAGACTCAAGTTTAAGATTTTTCAAACACTTTCAAATGTAGCATAAAAGAGGAAATTGCAAACCTGGAAGAGAAAATTAACATTCCATTCGAGCTTGTTAGATTATTTGCCATTGGTTTTGACTCAGTAGCAGGCGGTTTTGTAAAGGCGATTTAACACATCTTTTGTGTTCAAAATGATTAAAGAACTGTGGTGATCTGGCGGTGACATATCACATCTGATGAAGAAATGGAATCATTTTGAGCAGGTTGATGTTGTGTGGAAAACGGGTTTTGCTATTACCTCTGGGACATCGGTAATTACCTTAGCTAATCGACGTCGTGTAGCAACTCAAAGTGTAGAGGTTAACCATTGTCTACACGATGACAAACGGTATAAATTCTACCTTATGAAAGAGACATCAGATCATGGCAGACAGATACTGAAAATTATTCTATCGAATCGAAATGTACAGAATTGTATTCATGGTTGAAGTTCATACCGATTAAAATCAGTGAAACCTGGGAGATTTCTCCAGTAAGCCACTGTTTCTGAGTTCTCCTAAGAGATATAATCGTCTCATGCAGTGTGATATAGAGAGGTTGCCTACGAAAAGCAAAAAAAGACCTGCAAGGTTCTATTTATTCTTTTGCTCAGGTTTTTTTTTAATGTATGTCTGCTCGACTTGGTATTTTAAACGTAAACGAAGCAATTTTAGAAGAATTAATGCATTTATTATTAATCCGATATTTTGCATTACCTCAAACATTATTTTTAGTTGATACCAGTATTGACGTTGAATACCAGATATCAAAGTGCTGTCTCCCACAAAGAATGACGAAGATATTAACCCTGCCTAAGAAACAAGGTTTTCGAGTGCTCAAGACGAAGGACGTACTACACACGGTTCAATCGCAGGGATGCTACTCAAAATGGAGGTTCGCTAATCATTCTGAAGTAATAAAAAGTCGAGTAAATGTAAGTAAAGTAATACTTTAGAAATATACATTGACATATACAATGCAGTAGATAAATTACGCAATGACCAAAATACTGCTGACATTTCATTTTAAGAGTTATATTTACCAAACTTACAGAAATATACCTTCAGATACTAAAAAGTAAATTAATTCAATAAAATCGGCATTGGGTTTAACCACGGCATCCCGTCAAATCTCGTAATCTTCTACGTCTCTGCTAGAAAGTCTCCTTGTTTAAAGTTGGGGAATGCTGTCATAAACCTTGCCTTCAATCAATCTTTCGTGTTTCAAGTTTTTTTTTTTTGAGTCTCCTACAAAATAATCAAGGTCATAATTGTATTCTGGGGAGTTAGGTCGCCAGATGTAAGGGGTAATGTGATCGCAGAAATTGGCTGACAACCATATCTTGGTTCTCTTTTTTGCGTGGTATGGTGCATAATGCTGGTGCCAGATATAGGAATTTCTAGCAGCCATCCTGCTTAGAGCATTTGATATAGGCCTTCGTGTTGAGAGTGAAGCCCTCACCACGAAACTGAATTTATTTTATTATTAATTTTATCAGAGTAAGTATTTCGAGCTTCTGTGCTTTTATAAGTTCAATTAAACTTATCCAAATATTTCGAAATCTTCTGCACTGTCAGATTGACACAAAAAGGCTCTGCAATTTTTGTACAACCAGCGAAAATTCCAAGCAGTAGAGTATGTTGTTTCTAAATGTCTGGCAAAGTAAATTACATCACAGTGCTCTGGTTCTCAAAGACGGTTCTCAACTGACCGTACTACAGAGACAATATGACATTTTACCCATCACACCATATATATATATATATATATATATATATATATGTGGGGGGGGAGTATTTTATGACAGGCAAGGTGCGATGGTTAATTTTTAATGTTATTTTTCATGTGATATTAAAACATTTTTTGGAAGACATAAATTATATAAACACTGTCTAAATGCTTTGTATATTGGAGCGCTTTTGGCTATACTTCCGGCAATTTCGAGGATGGCTAAAAGTATAGCCGAAAATGCTCAGCTAAACAAAACAGTCAGATTTCGATCAAAGAATGAGACTAACGGTTAATCTAGCTGCACTGATGAACTGTAATACAACAAAACAGGCTTCTATGTAGATGTATATATGTATCCGAAGAAGTACTTTGTAGAAATATTTGAAAATAACGGGAGAAATTTTAGCTAGATAAAGACACTATTGCCATTAATACTTTACCAATATCTCAGATAATTTCTGGGATATAGTGCACCTAAGGTATATTTTTTCTTGCATTATTTTAATTTTTAAAAAATTATATATATAAGAAAAAATTATATATATTTAGTATAATAAAACTAAATTTCGATTTTTAGTGAAGGTTAGTGAAGATGTGCGTTGTGCTACAGTATATATCGGCTCGGAACGAAGAATCGGGGAACCGAGTTTGAAAAAAAAACGAATTCTATATACTTATTTCCGCGCAAATACCCTTGGGAAAGGTATTAATCCGTCTCTTCCCTCTAATTATGGGTTAAATAACGAGACGGATTGGATTCCATAGCCTTGGTCGGCACCCATTCTATCACAGAAAATAATGGCAACGGGATAATGTTCTGCCCAGTCAGTCATTTCTCTTTCGAGACATCATCGCCCAAGCGTGTATCATGTATGGCACTTAACTGAGTGAGTGACTGTCTATTGATCTTCCAAATTATATGTAATCATTGAAGGTTAACGTAGAACAAAATGTCGATTCTAATTAACGATTTGTGATTCTTACTCATAGAAAGTATGATTTAAACTCGATATAAATATACCAAACCAACTGTGGTGGTGGGCATTTGTTAAGAGAATTATTTTTGTTACGTTTCCTTCTCAATAAATTAAGAATTTGTTAAAAAACATTGCAAATTTTGATTGTTAATTGGCTCATTGAACGTGCAAAGGAAGAAAAAATTTAAACAAACGACGATGAACCTTTGCGCTTGTATAATCAATTCACAAAACAATGATGATTCGGAGAGCAGTCACGATATTTTGAAATTGCAGAAATTAAACAAAATAGTAGAAATCAAAGTGAAAATGAAGAAGACCTTCATAAAAAAATCAACAGAGTGAGAATGAAAAAAGGGTAGGAAGGAAAATTCTACGCTATTGATTCTAATTCGAACAGAATTAATTCTACGAATCAATTTCCTCTTTTTACCGGAAGTCATCATCTCGACCCGGATACTGCATTTGAATCTCATTCCATTCTGAATTTCTTTCCATTAAAACACGTTCACAGTTATTCCAATAACATGCTTTATCCTATGTTTAACCAACAACTCCATTTCTAGGCAACTCCATTTCTAGCTTACAAAATAGCACGGTTACAATTCCTTCTAGAAACCAATTTGAAAATACTGCGTCTCTAAGATTTTGACATATTATAAGAAAGTGCCTGAAAGCAGAAGAGAGGTTATCAGAAATTTTGCAGCGCTGACAGTAAAAAGTAATAATTTCAAGACACCCTGTGAACTGGATATGGGTCTTACATGTTCAATGCATTCAGAAATAAGGTCTTGGACATTGTTCAGTTATTCAAGTTCTCTCCTCTTCGTTTTTCAATAGAGAGACATTTTTATATTTTTTAATCTACTAATCTAATTTTAAGAACATAATTTATTATTATTATTACTATTATTATTAAACTACTGTTGTTGTTGTTGTTGCTGTTTCTTTTGCTGCATGTTGTACACATTTTTATTTCAGGGTCTGGAGACATAATTTCAGAAATGTCATAATGACATATACCACTGAGTATTTTATATAGGTATGGCACGTCGTATGATGCTAGCTGCACATTTGAGTACAATTATTTGTATTACTTTAAGGTTTTGTTCTACCAAAAATCATTTCATTGATCCTATCGGAACCTTTGGAAATAAAATTGAGTGCTAAAAATTCTACCGGAATTATTGATGCTCTCATTTATTACATTTTTGAGATTTCTGCATCAATTTCCTTGTATTTTGATAGTCTTTCGAATATCTTCAAAGATACAAGACAGTCTGCAAGAACAGCCATGTCCATAAGACGGCTGTTTTTATAGTCTCTGATTACTATATCTACATGTATTGTCGAATTCCATAAATTTGTTACAAGTCCTATGCCTGTAGTCCGGTTTGTTTGGTGTGATATATCAGTTATTCGCTGTTCCCTTCTGTTAAAAGTTGAAAGTTTTCCAAAGCATACATTGTCACACTGTGTCATTCCGGGTGCCAGTAAAACGATACCTGATAAAGTTTGTTAACTTTTTCAGAATATTTGTCATAGATTCCGGAGTTCCGTTAAAAGTAAATATGACTTATGATTGTTAAGTTTGCCAAACCTATCTTTCTCATTATCTGACCAAGATATTTCAACTGTCTCTGTAAGATTCTGAGCATAAGTGTTTTTTAATAGTTCAACGTTGTTTATTAACGAAGTCCAGAGAATTCTCATAGGCCTTCTGTAGATCTACACTACTGCTGCTTCGGATATCCTCTTCCTCTGTAAAGAGACTATCTAGTATTTTCTGGCATACAGGACCATTTGCATGACATAGCTATTCAGCCCTCTTTTCTTTGTTTTTGAACAAAACTTGTTTTTTACTAATTTGTATCGTTTTTTAAAGGACTTTTTTCTAATCAGTTGTGCTTTCTGATTTCGGTGTTGAACTTACATCGTCTGTTAAAATAACTTAAATATTTTAAAAGACATTACATGTTTGATTTTGGCATTTCCAATCAGTATGTCTGATTTTGTGCTTTTTCTAGTAATATAAACCATGTATTCTCTCTTCTTATAATTGATAGCTAATCTGTTTTCTCGCTTTCCTTTACTACTATGTCTAGTATATTCTCTAGTGTCCAGTCAGTGTGAACTCCGTATTTTTAAGATCACAATCCTCATCTAAATCGCCTTGCTGAGGACAGTGAACATATCTGAGGTAAAAACACATCCTTAAATTATTTGATCTTGTTGTGTAATAGATATTGGCTAGGGATGAGAAATCGAGGAGTCAATTTCAAATTCCAGTAGAATTCACTTACACGGATATGCACTTGAGAAAGGTATTTATCGAGCTC
Source organism: Ascarosepion bandense (assembly GCA_037127315.1). Taxonomy (NCBI): domain Eukaryota; kingdom Metazoa; phylum Mollusca; class Cephalopoda; order Sepiida; family Sepiidae; genus Ascarosepion; species Ascarosepion bandense. The sequence goes on along the minus strand of JBBBDQ010000493.1, from coordinate 2,959,521 downwards.
TTCTCCTTCATCAAGTTATATATTTGTTTTGATAACCTTCGTTGTCTACTAGTCTACCGCAGAAATAATAATAATGACGAGATAATGCGAGAAATTCTTATGTCTAGTTATTCAAAAGATCGCCCAAGCGTGTATCACGTATGACAATTAACTGAGTGACTGACTTAGTTCTTTATCTAAATATTTCTATTGCAGGAACTTTTCGCACACCCATAATTAACATTACCACTCTGACATGTCTATAAACACGTCCGTGTTAATTCTTTTAGTAAACTATTTTATTCCACAGACTTTATGAATTTAAACGCACTACTAGATTGGAAATAAGGTTTCATTAATTGACACTTGAATTGACTGAATATAATTGTAATTCTTATGCTATTATTATTTGCTCTCGTTTTCCATTTGTAGAACTCATTTTCACCTCAATTTTTTCCAGTCAATTTCCATTTACAAAAATTTACATGCTACGTCAGTTGTTATCTACAGTCTTCTTGATTATTGCTTTTATTGTTGTCGCTCTTTATTAATGCTTTTCTTTTTACTTTTTTCATAATAAACATAAATAAATGTTCATTAAGAAAAAACATTACTTTTCCCAGTATTTCTTTTATTGTTGTTGCTCTTTATTAATGCTTTTCTTTTTACTTTTTTCATAATAAACATAAATAAATGTTCATTAAGAAAAAACATTACTTTTCCTAGTATTTCTTTTATTGTTGTCGCTCTTTATTAATGCTTTTCTTTTTACTTTTTTCATAATAAACATAAATAAATGTTCATTAAGAAAAAACATTACTTTTCCCAGTATTTCTTTTATTTTTGTCGCTCTTTATTAATGCTTTTCTTTTTACTTTTTTCATAATAAACATAAATAAATGTTCATTAAGAAAAAACATTACTTTTCCCAGTATTTATTTTACTGTTGTCGCTCTTTATTAATGCTTTTCTTTTTACTTTTTTCATAATAAACATAAATAAATGTTCATTAAGAAAAAACATTACTTTTCCCAGTATTTATTTTATTGTTGTCGCTCTTTATTAATGTTTTCTTTTTACTTTTTTCATAATAAACATAAATAAATGTTCATTAAGAAAAAACATTACTTTTCCCAGTATTTCTTTTATTGTTGTCGCTCTTTATTAATGCTTTTCTTTTTACTTCTTTCATAATAAACATAAATAAATGTTCATTAAGAAAAAACATTACTTTTCACAGTATTTCTTTTATTGTTGTCGCTCTTTATTAATGCTTTTCTTTTTACTTTTTTCATAATAAACATAAATAAATGTTCATTAAGAAAAAACATTACTATTCCCAGTATTTCTTTTATTGTTGTCGCTCTTTATTAATGCTTTTCTTTTTACTTTTTTCATAATAAACATAAATAAATGTTCATTAAGAAAAAACATTACTTTTCCCAGTATTTCTTTTATTGTTGTCGCTCTTTATTAATGCTTTTCTTTTTACTTTTTTCATAATAAACATAAATAAATGTTCATTAAGAAAAAACATTACTTTTCACAGTATTTCTTTTATTGTTGTCGCTCTTTATTAATGCTTTTCTTTTTACTTTTTTTATAATAAACATAAATAAATGTTCATTAAGAAAAAACATTACTATTCCCAGTATTTATTTTATTGTTGTCGCTCTTTATTAATGCTTTTCTTTTTACTTTTTTCTTTATAAACATAAATAAATGTTCATTAAAAAAAAACATTACTTTTCCCAGTATTTATTTTATTGTTGTCGCTCTTTATTAATGCTTTTCTTTTTACTTTTTTCATAATAAACATAAATAAATGTTCATTAAGAAAAAACATTACTTTTCCCAGTATTTCTTTTATTGTTGTCGCTCTTTATTAATGCTTTTCTTTTTACTTTTTTCATAATAAACATAAATAAATGTTCATTAAGAAAAAACATTACTTTTCCCAGTATTTATTTTATTGTTGTCGCTCTTTATTAATGCTTTTCTTTTTACTTTTTTCATAATAAACATAAATAAATGTTCATTAAGAAAAAACATTACTTTTCCCAGTATTTCTTTTATTGTTGTCGCTCTTTATTAATGCTTTTCTTTTTACTTTTTTCATAATAAACATAAATAAATGTTCATTAAGAAAAAACATTACTTTTCCCAGTATTTCTTTTATTGTTGTCGCTCTTTATTAATGCTTTTCTTTTTACTTTTTTCATAATAAACATAAATAAATGTTCATTAAGAAAAAACATTACTTTTCCCAGTATTTCTTTTATTGTTGTCGCTCTTTATTAATGCTTTTCTTTTTACTTTTTTCATAATAAACATAAATAAATGTTCATTAAGAAAAAACATTACTTTTCCCAGTATTTCTTTTATTGTTGTCGCTCTTTATTAATGCTTTTCTTTTTACTTTTTTCATAATAAACATAAATAAATGTTCATTAAGAAAAACATTACTTTTCCCAGTATTTATTTTATTGTTGTCGCTCTTTATTAATGCTTTTCTTTTTACTTTTTTCATAATAAACATAAATAAATGTTCATTAAGAAAAAACATTACTTTTCCCAGTATTTCTTTTATTGTTGTCGCTCTTTATTAATGCTTTTCTTTTTACTTTTTTCATAATAAACATAAATAAATGTTCATTAAGAAAAAACATTACTTTTCCCAGTATTTCTTTTATTGTTGTCGCTCTTTATTAATGCTTTTCTTTTTACTTTTTTCATAATAAACATAAATAAATGTTCATTAAGAAAAAACATTACTTTTCCCAGTATTTCTTTTATTTTTGTCGCTCTTTATTAATGCTTTTCTTTTTACTTTTTTCATAATAAACATAAATAAATGTTCATTAAGAAAAAACATTACTTTTCCCAGTATTTCTTTTATTGTTGTTGCTCTTTATTAATGCTTTTCTTTTTACTTTTTTCATAATAAACATAAATAAATGTTCATTAAGAAAAAACATTACTTTTCCCAGTATTTCTTTTATTTTTGTCGCTCTTTATTAATGCTTTTCTTTTTACTTTTTTCATAATAAACATAAATAAATGTTCATTAAGAAAAAACATTACTTTTCCCAGTATTTCTTTTATTTTTGTCGCTCTTTATTAATGCTTTTCTTTTTACTTTTTTCATAATAAACATAAATAAATGTTCATTAAGAAAAAACATTACTTTTCCCAGTATTTCTTTTATTTTTGTCGCTCTTTATTAATGCTTTTCTTTTTATTTTTTTCATAATAAACATAAATAAATGTTCATTAAGAAAAAACATTACTTTTCCCAGTATTTATTTTATTGTTGTCGCTCTTTATTAATGCTTTTCTTTTTACTTTTTTACTTTTTACTATGAAAACATAATAAACATAAATAAATGTTCATTAAGAAAAAACATTACTTTTCCCAGTATTTCTTTTATTGTTGTCGCTCTTTATTAATGCTTTTCTTTTTACTTTTTTCATAATAAACATAAATAAATGTTCATTAAGAAAAAACATTACTTTTCCCAGTATTTCTTTTATTGTTGTCGCTCTTTATTAATGCTTTTCTTTTTACTTTTTTCATAATAAACATAAATAAATGTTCATTAAGAAAAAACATTACTTTTCCCAGTATTTCTTTTATTGTTGTCGCTCTTTATTAATGCTTTTCTTTTTACTTTTTTCTTAATAAACATAAATAAATGTTCATTAAGAAAAAACAGTACTTTTCCCAGTATTTCTTTTATTGTTGTCGCTCTTTATTAATGCTTTTCTTTTTACTTTTTTTCTTAATAAACATAAATAAATGTTCATTAAGAAAAAACAGTGCTTTTCCCAGTATTTCTTTTCTCAGTATCCAGGGCAAGATTGCATTGTTCACGTCTAATTCTGTTTCGCCCTTTGTTAATCATGATTTGGATCATTAGTTTGGTTATATAACTGTTTAGGTCAATGCTTAGTAAAGCTTGCATTAGTTTATATCTGGTTCTTTAGGTAAAGTTAACAAGATGAGTCTGCTGATTTTCCCTGATACGTTGTGACTCTGATTTTGTCTCTGTGCAGAAATGGGCTGTGGGCATTTTTATTTCGTTCCTACTGATTTGTGTCTATTTATCTTATCTAGTCCCGATCTTATTTCAGATTTTAATATCTCCGTCACATTTATTTTCTTATGTGTTGTAGAATTCACTCTTTCATCATGAAATAGTTCTCTTCCACAGACGCTTTATCTCCAAAGTAGTTTTTCTTAACGTGTACGATGTCTATAGTTTTACTTTTTTAAAAAATCGACTGCACTCTCCAGAATAGATATGCTGTTTCAAACTCTGTCTGCTCTTCCCTATCTGATTAGAGCAAAAGTGAATTATTGTTGCAATACTTGAAATGAAGCTGTTAAATGCTCTATTTTCAAACTCGGGAGAATCCAAAAGTGACTGCGCACCTGTTAGTGGGTGGTTAAACATTTTCCTCCCTAAGACATATTTCTGTTTGACAGATGAATCATCGACAACTATCGATACTTAATCGATAATTCCATGCAAAATAATCTGAATATAAGTCTTCATAGACGCAAAATATTTGGATTTTGAAATCACACAATATCTTAACACGCTGTTTTTGATCACCTTCTCTGCCATGTGGAGATATAGAAACTTTTCAAGGTCAAATCTCTACTTTCTATATAAGAACCAATAGAGATTACAAACTTCTTCAACATCATTTTCATTACTTGTTATTATTTATAATGGGTCTAATGTAATTTTTCTATTGTAAATTTAAATTCTGGTTGAGTTAAGTCTATTTTTCAAACTTTTCTTTTGTTGACTGCTCCTTTGTTTATACTTGGACAGGTAAACTGGCAATTTTTGTGCTTTTTTTTCTTTCTTTAAGAGAATTGTTTCAACTCATCCCAAATTGATGACTATTGGTGTGATTATTTTTATCTCTTCTTTTTCTATGTTGAACGGCAGCCCATCATATGCGTGGAAAGCCGTTATCTATATTGAAGAATCCAAATTCTATACTCAAAATGTGAGCAACAATCAGAACACACAGTCCGTTTGATCTAACATCTTTCTTCTAGGCCAACGACACTAACAATTTTAGTCTCATTCCTTTCTTTAAGACAAATAATTCCAATCGTTCCTTTTTCGTGCAATCGGTGCTGATGTCTCTATATTTTAATTTTTTGCAGTGAACAGTAGTTTGCCATCTGTAAAGAAAAGTAGCAACAGAGAAAACACACAGTCTATTCGATCTAACATCTTTCTTATTAATTCATCCGACTCTCTCTTTCGCATGAGTAAGGAGATTACGTATCTTGAAGATTAGCGCTACCTATGTGTCTTCCATAGTTTGTAAGGCATTGAGTCGGTGAGGTCAATGAGGTTCACAGATGCTCACAGCCAAATCACGTCGAGAAAACTTTTTTCCAGAGGATAACCTAAGTTAACCAACGCTGAGAATAGTCAGTACCTATATGAGGAACCACTTAAGATTACAGGGTGATGTAAGCTCTAATGTACGGTTTGTGTAATGAATAATGACTCGGGATTTGAAATCAGAGAAACGAGTTTTTTTCTTTTTCTTTGTCTTCGTTATGTTTACTTACACGTAAATACGCGAGAGTAATGTATACATCCTCTTCTCTCTCAACTATGAGTTAATTAGTAAAATGTTTATTACTAAAATATTATTCTCTAAAGAAGGTTTCTACATTCTGAAAAGATATTTTCTCATTTTAAGTAACCTGCAAAGGGTTGATAAACCAATGATATCTAATCAATGTGTCAGAAAATAATTCGTAGACAACGGTATGTTTGCCCACTCACGACGCAGCTACTACTTTTTTTATTGAGGATAATTCTTTCCTTTGATATAATAGTCTCTTTGCATGTCGAAATAAGGTATGTTCTTCTACATCTACTGACTTCCTTGTCATTCAGTATTAAAGAAGGTGAGCTTTTATTAAAGCGACAATACTTTATGTCCACTTTATTAACAATATTTATGTTCTCGATAAGCCAGTTAAACACTTCTTAATTGATCCAAACTCAGCGATACAATTGCTCTAAATTTGCTCTACTCGAAATTCGAGCCAGAGATTTATCAGCAGATACCAAAATTAACGTAGGATAATATTTGAAGACTCTTTACAATGGAGCTGTTTATTCATCATGTTCAATACGCTTCATAAATATTTGTGTTTTAAAGAATTTGATAACGTTTTCAAATGCTTAATACTATTCCCATAAAGTCAAGTACAAAAGCTGAGTAAATTATCTATAGAAAGTAATCATTACTATCAAACAAATTAGCTGCCCTGAATGGATTAACTTGGTTTTTGAATATTTTGTTGTGTAACAACTACTTAAGGTAGTTGGTACAAAACAAAATATTTTATGATATGACAGGGGTTAGAGTTCCCAGTCACATCTTATCTAAACAATTAAAATCAATTCACCAGCAATTTTGTTTTTTTAAGTTGTCATCATTTTCACAAGTTAACATCTCATACATACGTTGTTGCCTTTAGTATTCAAAGAAAAGTGATAGTTATAGTATCAGCCAACCATATTTCTTTAATCTATTTATAAATGCTTTATATCAAAAGAAGATACAGTAAACTAAGCATATTGACTACGGTACTTATTCTGCATGGGTTGCAACCCGAGACCATATAAGTAACACATAAATTTGTATACAATAATGCATTTCGTCATTTCACTTGATTAAAGTTATCTACGTGTTTTACCATAGACGAGTTTCTTACGGCTCTACTTGCTGGAAAGTTACCGTTCATTTATCAAAATTCAATAATCTATCGGGTATATATCAACTGCCAGGAAGATTGGGTCACTGTGTCAAGCCAGGATGCTTTTCTGCCCGAATCACATTCACAAATCGACCATCCGTTCGTGCATGGTCATATATGATCAGGCATGGTCATATATGGTCAGGCGCCCCCGCTGTTTATCTAAGTATTCTTGACTTGCTCCAGAGGAGAATCAGTAATGTGATAGGTACCAACTAGGCGGCTCGACTCAAGCCACTTTCTTACCGAGGGGATGTGGTTTCTTTCTGTTTGTTCTATAAATATTTTTGTGGCTTCTGCTCCGACGAACTTAAGTCATTGGTGCCTCTGCCACAGCATTTTACTCGTGAAACCAGACTGGCAACTGGGTCCCACCCATTCACAGTTAGATCAACCAAATGCAGACGACAATTCTACTCAGACAACTTCTTTTCTCGCACTTCCCGCCTGTGGAACTCGCTTCCATATTCTTCCATTCCTGACGGCTACAGGAGTTTAATGCAATGTCAATAACCATCTCTTAACCACTTGATTCGAATTCTTTCTACATCACCCTGTATATCTCTTAATTTCTCTCTAGCTTTGCAACTGTCATCACACTTGTATTTCCATCATTCTCTTGCTCCTTTCTCTGACCTCCCCTTAAACTTGTTCGTCTTTCTCTTTACGCTCCTCCTATCTAATCTTTTACTCTTATGTAACCCCCTTGCGCATCAGTGGCGTTACCGCCTTGCTTGGAGTGAAGCGATTAATACATATATATATATATATATATATATATATATATATATATACGAAGACAGGAGAAAAAGTGTTGAGGCCTCTGCTATAGTAATGAAACTAAAGAACATAAAGTGAACCTGCTTGACGGAGACTGATCTTTATATATACCGTGCATGCACATTGAGTTTTAACGTTTTCTATAGCAGTATTTGTTAGGAAGGTGTGTAGCGTGTGGTCATCACACCACACCACCGGGTTTACATTAATTATTATACCTTGTACAGTTTACTTTCACGAAGAACAATATTCCCCATGTACGGCAAACATCATATTGAGCAGACTTAGCTCCTCGTACCTATTTCTAGCATGCGAAAATCAAATCCCACTAGGAACACTACTTCAGAGCGTAGAGGAAATCCACGAAAATGTGACTGCTCCCTATTCCACATATAGCGTACTACGAATGATTCCATCAATAAAATCTACGCTGGATACAGTAGTTACTTTATGCAGCGTAGATTTTCAAAGGGCGACTAATTCTGGGATAATTAAATGCAGAACTGCTATGTTTTGTAATTTTTCATTTATAGCACAAGTCTCGTCAATTTCTATCAGGTATCGGATATATACTTCGTGCGAGATGTACTTTGTGGTGCAGTGGATATCGGCTTCGAACGAAAAATAGGAGAGCCGAGTTCGAATTCCACTGAAAGTCGTTGCATTCACTTACACAAAAATAATCTTGGGAAAGTTTTGCGTCTGTCTCATCTCCCTCCAGCTATTTGTTAGATATCAGAACAGATTGTGTTCTATAACCTTGATTGACAACAAGTCTAACGCAGAAAGTAATGGCAATCTACTGCGAGTATATCTTCTCCACAGTCAGTCTAGTCTCTTTCAAGACATGATCCGGCCAAGCATGTATCACGCATGGCACTTAGCTGACTGAAATGGGTTAAAAATGAGCGGTCTGTGGTTGGATTTATTTCTACCTACAATCGATGGGCAATGAAATGTTACATTTCAAATGGCGCTATAGTATGGCTGTCCCATTTTGGAAAATGATTAACCTAGTTTTCCGATCTTAACAATTTAAACGCTGTCAATTTTACTTCTTTTTCTTAAGTTTAGACTTGAGCATGACAAAAAACCATACGGAAGGCTTTTAGAGTTACAAAATTTAATAGATTCTATTTCATTCACCTCGGGCTAATGACTTTGGAAAGCGGAAAGTCTATTTTTTAGTGATGTTTTTATTTACTTATATTTCTATTTTTTTAAGTAGACAGACTAATCTTTATTTCCCTGAATAAACGCCGTCCAGGACAAAGGGCATCTGAATTGAAATATGTGGATATAATAAAGTAGACTGATATGTTGTCTTTCGCTGTAAAACTAGTTTTGTTAAAAGAACTATGAATTAGAAACCAAACTTCGAGAGATGAACTACATCAAGACATGTTACCATAAAGAAGCACTCTTGCTTAGACTGCATGGAATCTTGTGACCTTTAAGAACCTATTGTTTTACAGACATTCTTACCGTAATTTGTAATATCATTGCCAAAGAGAAAAATCTCTTCATACCTACATTTGATGCAAAAAAACTATCACCAAACAAAGCGAGGTTTCCATGACAGTCCCTGTGGGGATGTGTTTCAAAAAGTCAATGCTAACCTTAATTTTCTTCTCTTTTTTTATTAAACTCCTTAATTCAAAATATTATCTTTATTCACCTCTTTGTTTCACTGTTTTTCTGGGAAATTTATACTATTTGCAAAATTGCTTGCTTTCTGCAAAAAGGTGAAAATAAAAACATCTTTAAGAAGGCTAGAGAAAAAGTCAATCCATCATTAGTAAACTGGTCATAGTCTAGAGATTCACATGATAAATAGAGCACCAAGAAAAATTTTGACTCTATTTAATTATAATCAACTGAGAAATAAAAACGTGACGAAGTACCGTTCGTTTTTTTTTAAATAATCCCAGAAGACAAGTGGTATGAAGTGTTGCATTGTTTCATTAGCTCTGTTTATAAAATTACCGTAAGATTCGACTGGGAATATGAAAAAGCGTCGTTAACAATAACTGCAACTCCGATACACTATTTCCAAGCTGAAGCAGAAAAAAGTTGTTTTTTCTCTGACTAAAATTATCGCCAATAGTAAATTTCCTTGCCAAGAACAGCAGAGAGAATTAATGATCCGGAAAGGATTTAAGTATCTTGGGAAATAAGAAAAATAAAGCTATAAATAAATATAAGAATTAGGAGGAACTTGAAAATTGGTTTGTACAAGTAAAAATAAACTAATAGTAATTACACTTATTATAAAACGACTGTAAAGATAATGGTTTATTTATGTACGTCATTTGTTGTAAATGACTACACGTTATTAAAGATTATGTTTGTTTTATATAGATTGAAGAAACGGAGAAAAAGTTGGTATAATAACTCTTAAGCTGCTAGCATTTTGATCGACACTTATCAAAGTGAACCATTGATATGTTTGAGATGTTGAACCATAAAACATAATGCGTAATAATAAAAAATAGGTAAAATACTTATTTTTCATCGCATAGAAATAGATAAGTGATAAGCTGTCGGTTAATTTGGAAGCGTAGGAATTGATTGATTGGATATGTTTAAGGTTTATTAACCTTTTGCAGGTTATTTTAAACTAGAAAATATTATTCCTTGCTGTAACTATTTTTCTGAATTTCATACCAACGATTAACTGAGTTACTAATTAACCTTATATCTGGAAATGAAAGGTAGATCTGTCGCTTTCCCACCTTCATATGCGCGTAAGTGAATAAACGAACTTGGTTGGAATTGGAACTCAAATCCACGAATTCTAATTGTGAGCCATTGTCCATTGTAACACCTGCATCCGTTGATATTCTTGAGTGGCCAGCATCTAGTTAATGACAAGGCTGAGCGTTGCATAACTTTGGTGATCGCACAGGAACTGGTATTTTAACACGATTTGGCTGTAAGCCATGAAGGAGCAAGGAACTTTCTTCTGCCTGCAGATCCAATTGACGTCTAAAAATAAAAAAAAAACTAGATTCAGGTACCATACTTAGAATATTAAATATGTCGTTTAAGAACATGTTGAATCTGACTCATGCGTTTTGATTTTTTTGGAGGACAGATAATGTCTACTTTTAAAACAATTTAATTTTGTTTTTCTTCTTAATTATTTTTAATAGTTTATATTTTATTGTTATAATAGATAAATGTTGATAGAAGACCTGACCTTTTAACAACAATTACACCATGATTTTTCATAGTTAATTTCAACATGTCTCCATTTATTAAAGGTGCGCACCATTAATTAGTCCTTTAGCATTATGACCGTAAGAAAAATGAATGGAGACTAACATATATATAGATATCGTCAAAGTGACTTGAATGTTTCTTCGATGTGCAGAATAGTAAATGTGTATACATTCTAGAATTATATATGTATTACATATTGGGAGTCAGCTTGTTACTGAAGTCACTGGAACGTAAGTTATGGGGTTAATAACTCGGATGAACAATGCAACTTCCATGTTTCATTGTAAGGATAAATTGAAAAAAGCATATAAGGAAGGTGCTGTTTGATTTTAGGCATAAGAAAAGAATGGAATGTTCTTTAATTGACTTTTTCTATACGCCTTCTTAAAGATGCTTTTGCTTTAACCTTTTTGCAGAAAGCAAGCAATTTTGTAAACAGTATTCATATAAAGATAGAAATAAAGAAAGATATAACGAAAGAAATAGAAGATAGAAGAAGGCATGTGTTTACGGTCGGCATCAGTGAAACAGAAAACATTTCCAATTTTAATCCTTTCGTTTGAACGTATTTCTTTACTTAAGTATTTACCTGTATTCACATTTATGATTGTTTTTCTAATATTTCATAAAGTTTATTAAAGATCAAATATGTAACTCAGCAATTGGGATATTCTCATGTGTAATTCATAGATGTCGAACTCGCCATAAGCTTATTCAATAATTGACTTAAGTATTACGATTGCTCACAAAATAATAATAGAAAATTGTAAACATTTTACGGGTATTTCCAGTAAACATTATTTTTGGTGAGCACATGTGTTTGAATTGACATTTTTACTTAATTTCTGAAATTATTGCCAACTAAATATAATTAAGAAAAACCCTACTAACGTAGAATATTCCCCAAAAGAAATGAACCTGGAAATATCAATTCAGGCTGATTGACATTATATTCACTGTCTGAGAAAAACTCATACTTGTGTAACCGCTAAAAATAACGTATGTATGGCAGGAGGACATAATGTCGGATATATATATATATATATATATATATATATATATATATATATATATATAAACATTTCAAATTGTCCGAATGGTTAAAACCTATGTTGCGAAAATAACTAATTCCCAAATAAAAAATGTCCAAAGTTCTAAATATAATTGTATTCAACACTTTTTAATACAACTGTGTACTTGTCTAATTTAATTATAACCGAAAACTAACTAACTACATATATATATATATATATATATATATATATATATATATATATATATATACATAAGTGTGTGTGTGTGTGTGTGTGTGTGTGTGTGTGTTAATTTGAATGAACTGCCAAAATTGTGTCAACTCTATTTTTAATAAAATCCATTCATTATCACGGATAATTTTTCGGGTATTATGATTTGAAGATGTAAAATGTGCTGTAATGTTGACAGGCGATTTCATTATTCATTTTTCGATGTTCCCAAGTACTTTCAATCACTTTCCGAGATCATCTTCAGGGGTGTGATTTGTGGTAACAAAAAATAACCACAAAACTCTGTTGCTAAAAATTACTGTAAATTTTCTGTTTGCTTCAAATGTAAGGTTTTGCTTAAATTGATTAGCTTTCATTAAGAAAGAGAAAATTATAAAAAAGATTTTGTTGTAAGTGTCGTGTACGTGTTAAAACATAAAATGTTTTCTTTTTATAAATATTTTAGAACATTACTATAGTATTCATAGATTATTCTATGAATTGGCAGCTTAAGAGTTTTATGAATATTACATCGAGGATCTGTTGTTAGCGTTTGTTGTTTACTTGATGTAGGATAGCTGCATTATCGATCATGATTTTGTTATATTGTAAGTGCAGACAGGAATGATTTGTAGATGTCTGGAAATGGACGAGCGGTTGGACATGTGTAATGTAATATGTCTCGTTAATGCAGTTGTTGTAAATCCAACATATAACACCCGATTTAGTTAATAATAATTACCAACCAGACATAAAACCCAACGAATACCCATTATACATCCACCCAAAGTCAAATCACCCCACAAGTATAATCAAACATATACCCTCCTCCATAGAATATAGAATTAGTAAAAACTCTCCCAGTGAAGAAATATTTAACAAACACAAAAGTCTTTACAATAAGTCCTTAAAAAAGTGTGGCTACAAAAACCAAGACATCAAGTATATAACAAACTATAACCATAACAGGAAAAATAGAAATAGGAAAATCATTTGGTATACACCCCCTTTCAACCAAATGGTAAACACCAAGTTAGAACACACGTTCCACAATTTAATTAAAAAACACTTCCCCACCAAAAACCCTCTTAGTAAGATTAATAAAATAAATGAACAAAGTCGAACACGCCTGGAGAGCTACGTAGAATGTCTTTATGTAAAGAAAAAAACAATGTCTTTCTATTCCCAAGAATACAGTTGCCGAAAATGTTATACAATCGTCGAAAATGATATTTACAATGGAGAGAGAAAGTTTGCCAAAAGCATCAATAGTTTCTAATCGTTAAACGAAATGTTTTGTCTAAGTTTCGTTATCGTTGAAATAAACAGATCTCTTCAAATATGCGCCAAAGTCTCTTCTCGTATTTCGTTAAAGTCTTTTCATTAATTCTCTATAATCAGGACTGTCAATTTTCCTATGTAACTTCTAAAACATCAAAGTTCTTTCGGGTTCTTAACGGAGTTTAACGGAGTTTGCCGAGGTTGAGCGAACGAAGAATCAGAATTTTCGATTCTCCCGTGATTAAAAAAAATAAAAATAACGTTCTTCCGGGATTCATGTCGATGGCGCATTTTTCCAAATCAACTTCTTTGAGATAACTTGCGACAGGCTTTATTCGAAATTAACTCTTTAGCCATAAGTTCTATGGCGGGCGTCCAGACGTGGGTCATGGCTCCTCGGCTGGGGCCATTTTTACCCAGTCGCTACATTTCGACTGATAGCAGCTTCAACTCAACAAACTGCTCTAACTGATTTTTCGTGTCGAGCATCTATTTTTATAATCAATTTCGATCCTCTCTGGGGATCCGGCCGGTTCACAGACTTCGGCCAATGAAAATCGGTCTCAGCCCACTCGAGTTGCGGATGTCTTTACCTCAACGAATGAGATTTTGCCAACTCATATCTGAGCTTAATTCTATTTTTGGTTCTTACGGATCCTATGTACCCACCAGCGGCCTTGGCTTTCAGTGACCTTATCAAATCACTCTGACACTTGTTTTGTCAACGCGTTTTCAGATTAGTGGAATCAACACCTCAACTCTAAAGCCAGGGAAATTTACATTGAACATGAAAGCAGAGATAATTATAAAAACATGATAGAAGAGAAATGATTATTTCCATCAAATAATTAAATTTTATAGAAATGTTTTTAGAAGCACTTGATGGAACTAAATTATTTTTTCCTAATCCTGACGTAATAGAACTCTAATAATATCACCAATATCAATTTCTCTCTCCGTTGTTTTAAACCAACCAAAGGAAATACCCCCGCAGGAGAAGCGAAAGATAGTGTCACACACCAATTTCCCAAAACAGAATAAATGTGAAATAAACTCAATAATCTACCAATGCAACATAACATCAATTGAAAATACAACTATAAATAAAGTGTATATCGGATCTACTAAGAGCACTTTAAAGCAGCGCTGGTACATGCAAAATCAACTCATACCGAAACCAAACATCCCTTTCTGCATATTTTTGGAAATTAAAGGACTCAAAACAGAAACCCAAAGTAAAATGGAAAATCCTAGATAAAGCTAGAACATGCAAAGCGCTTAACTACATCTGCCCTTTATGTTTAAGTGAAAAGCTACACATTATATAATACCCCAACAGTAGCGTAGAGATGAATTAGTAGTATTATGTAAACATCGCAAATATTTCTCGCTAAAATTTAAACAACCAAATAATACCTGATACACACGAAACAATCCCCCCAAAATGCAATAAATACATATAATAAATCCTCTAAATAAAAAGAACAAAAAACGTAGAAAAAAAATCTCACACAACATTATGCACCTATAAATAGTAGTAAAATACAACTAGCGAGACTGCTTTAAAAAACCATATATCCAAATATAAAATTACCTAAATTAAACGAAAAAGTGACCTGTCCAAAACTAAGCTACCCCACACCCTTCTTCTAACCCAAAGCGGCATCTCTAGAACCACAAACGTACGACTATATCATTCTAAATTTCCACCCCATATTTACTTACATCGTTCTCATTAACAGCGGCGCCACTCCCGTCACACTTAGATAGCAGTAAAATAAATAAAAAACGTCTACCCTTCCTTAAAAAAACTCATAAATCCCAATATAATAACTACCCAGACAAAATAAATAAGGAACCTGTCTTAAACTAAGCTACCTCTCCTAACCCAAAGATATATCTCTAAGGCTACAATACGGCCAACTGAATCAGAATAAGCTCCCACCCCATATTCACTTAAACATCATATCACCATCAATAAACCTTTTTCACCAGTTAATTTTCATTTCAACAATTAACCCGATGAGAAGCGCATATAGCAGATTCGAAACGCGAAAAGTTTTGTGTAGTGATTTATAAACCATTGTAACAACCATTACATTATGATCCTCTACGTTGCATAGAGCACTCTTTATAACAGTAAATGTATGAACAGCAGGTAAAAAGAGTTACGAGTTCTATAACTTTGTTATATTATATATTATATATATATATATATATATATATATATATATATATATATATATATATATATATAAAATAAAATAAGTTTTCAATATTCAAAATTGTTGAATGAACATTTGAACATGAAATACCTAAGAGAAATTTCACATATCCTCTGCAATGGTACACATTCAAAATGGAAATAAAAATAAGAATAAAAAAGAGAAAACAGAATTTGCTTCCAAATTTTTTGTGATGCTAATTTCTCAAATCTTAACTGTCACTTTTTATTTATTTTTTATTTCTCTTTTATTTATTCTCTTTGTTATTCTCTTTTTTTATTCTTATTTTTATTTCCATTTTGAAATATGTACCGATGCTGAGGATATGTGAAATCTCTCTTAGGGATTTCATGTTGAAATGTTCATTCAACAATTTTGAATATTGAAAATTTATTTTATTTTATATTAGCTCTGTAATTTTAATTACATTGAGCTCTCCTCCTGTATCATTTTTAATATCAAAAATTTAATATTAACCAAGATCAAGTTTTTGGGATTTACCTTCCTACTTTTCCGTTTGGATTAAAGTATATATATATATATATATTATATTTGTCGGAGATACATTCTCCCAAGGGACATCTAAATTGATATATAATGTTGGTTTTACGTAACACATCAGTTAGTGGGGAGTAGTTATATAATTAAATTAGAAGTATTTCATTTTTCATAATATATTTAGACTAAAAGGAATTAGTACCAAATGGGCTTGCAAACATAGGATAAGAACTTAAAGGAAACTCAATACATTATAAAAAGGGACTATATACTTTTCGAATCACTTTGAAAGATTTATAAACCTTTCTGATTATGACTTAACTGACAACCAAAAGGAAGTTATTTACCTCGGAACTAACTGCCATATATGCAGAAAATATAATGGACTACATAAAAAGTCGAGATTAAGACACTATACTATAATATACTTTAACTCCAGGAACAGCAGCTAGTTAGTACAGAGCCATAACTCCCTGATCTACTTAAGGCAGAATCTATAAAAGACAAACACGATGAAAGATATAATCTTCAAAACTGAGAAGGACTTCACTGATGATTGCGCCAAAAAAAATTTAAGCAACCATTCAGAAATAGTAATTAAGAAAGCTGATAAATCTAACATTTTTGTTGTTTTATACAAGTCTGACTACTACTCAAATCACACCAAAAAAACTCTCTAATAACCCTACTACTTACAAAAGGCAAAAAATGGCCTGCCTACGAACAGGTAACGATTTCAGCAGATTTACAAAGAGAGAAAGAGGCGTAAGACAAGGATATATCTTTTCACCGTATCTTTTCACTGTATCTGTTCACCTTGTACAGCGAGAATATTTTGAGGACCCTAGATGACACGACAGGATTTGTTATTAGAGGCCACAACTTGAACAACATAAGGTATGCATTGATACAGTACTGATTGTAGACACGGAAAGGAAACTACAAGACTTCCTATAGAAGTTATCGTTGGAGAGTGACAAAAAGGGACTACAAATAAACTTTAAGAGAACTGAATGCATGGTCATCAGCGAAAGGTGCAACCCAAAATGCGAAATATTGGTAGAGGATACCGGAATCAAACAAGTACAAAAATTTAAATACCTAGGAAGTGTTCTAACAGGAGATGGAATATGCGTCACAGAGATCCGAAGGTGAATTGGCATGGCAAAGGACGCGTTCCAGAAGCTGAGTATAGAATTAACACACAGGAAAATTTCACTAGAAACAAAGAAAAGAGAGCTGGATTGCTATGTGATGTCAGTTCTTCAATATGGCAGTGAATGCTGGACAATATCATCGAAAATGAGGACAAAACTTGAAGCAGCGGAAATGTGCTTCTACAGAAGGATGCTGCAGATATCCTGGACTGAGCATGCAAGCAACGATGAGGTGTTGGAAAGAATGGCAACGAAAAGGAAATTAATACTGATCTTCAGGAAGAGACTAATTAATTCCTGGGACAAGCAATAAGGAAGGAGAGCTTGGAGAACATGATACTGACCAGATAGAAGGAAAAAGATACAGAGGAAGGCAGCGGATAACATATTTTCAGGGCCTGATCAGGTGGATGACGGAACGGGATTGCGAGGTGTAACAGGAGCAAACATACTAAGACCCACAAGGGATAGGGAGACGTGGAGAACCATGATCGCTTATGTCCTGAAGGGACAGGGCGCATAGAAGAAGAACAACAACGCGGAGCATGAAAATCTAAAACTTCCCAAAGATAACTGGTGAATAAAATAGCAGGATACATTCATGGTTCTATCAAAACACCCAAACCTAATTTACCTCTTCGCCATATTATATCCCAAAAGCCATACTTCTATCTACCAAGTAACTAAAACCCTTATCCAATTAATTACACCATACCTACCTAATACAGCGTGAAATAATCTCTTGAATTTATACAAATATTTAAAAAAGGGTAACCTAATAATGAAACCATAGCATCACTTGATGGTCTCAGTTCTGGGTCTAACTCTCAGCACCTTCTACATGGCCAATCTAAAAAATAATATATCTAGCACCACTAAAAAGACATCCATCGACGTACGATATGTAGATGATATTCTTATATAGAAAAAATCTAAAATAAACTTTCAAAAGAACTCTGTGCTCAAGTTTACATCCGAAATTAACCAAGATAATAAAATCCTTTTCTTTGACATTTTAATAAACACAAAAAATAACACATTTACTATCTCTTCATCTAAAAAACAACCGGCAAAAACTCTTACACTCTACGCTATAAGACTTAATGCCCTAACCACCACAAAAAAGCGCTCATAAACAACTTAATAAACCGAGCACAAAACAACTCCTCCGCAAACCAATATTTTACTCTGAACTAAACATATGAAGCTGTCTCTCATTAATAATGATTTTCCAAACCACAGGGTAGATTTAGAAATAAAAAAAAATATTTCAAAATACCTCAATACCCATTAAACAGAAGATGGTGCTTCCACAAAATCATTAAACATGTCAAACATTTTTATTACAACCAGATGCACTATAACTACAAGCAAGTTGAAAAAAATCATAAATCATCTCATTTGTACTAATATATCTCCCGTTGATCCTAACAAAAAAATTCAAATTAATAATATATAATAAAAAACACAATAGTACTAATTTAAGTATCCGTAATATCTCCTTCTTACCAACTGATGTGTTACGTAAATCCAACATTATATATCAATTCAAATGTCTATTTAGAGAATGTATCTCCGACAAATATATATATATCTTTGTGTGTGTGTGTGTGTGTATGTGTGCTAGATTTACAACAGCTGTATTAATGAAGCATCTCACATTACACACGTCCGACTTTCTGTCAATTTCTAGAAATCTACAAGAACATTCTTGTCTACATGCAAAATATAAAAAATGACCGATAAGACAACTAACCTACACTAAGATAACAGCAAAAACAATCTACAGATCCTTGAGGCAATACTCATAAAAAAATGTAAGGTGTCCATTAATTAAATCAGTTATGAATATTTAGCAATTTCCTAAAATGTATTTAAAAGAAAACTTTTACATGTTTTAACACGTGCATAACCATGATATTACAACATGAATATATTCTATTTTTGATAATGTTCACGCTTTAATGAACAATAAGCAATTTGTCAAGAAAACTTACAGTAATTTGTAGCAACACAATTTTGCGATTACTTTTTGTTACCACAACTCACATCCCTGAAGATGATCTTGGAAGGAGATTGAAAGTACTTGGGAACATCAAACAATCAATAACAAATCATCTGTCAAGCTCACACCTCTTTTCTTACATTCTAAAATTATAGTACGTGAAAGATTATCCGGGAGTATGAATGGATTTTATTAAAAAATAAGCAGACAAAATTTCGCAATTTATTTCATCTGGCATATATAAAGAAAAATTGCTGCCTAAATACACACACACACACACACACACACACACACATATATATATATATATATATATATATATATATATATATATATATATGTAGACTAGCCAGAATTGTACACGAAAAACAAATGTGACATTGTCCTGAAGCAACGTAAGTCAAAAATGAAGATACATTCATCTGGACTTTTTTCTTGTTTTCGGAAGTGTGACCAGCCGCCTTAGTTTGTAAGAATCTTTTTAATACTCTAATACTGACTAACTGGCCAGAAGATTTTCCTCGTTTAGGTTGTCATTATATTCTGTGGGAGACTTGTTGCCAACTAAGGCTACATAAACTAATCTGCACTGCTACTTAGCCCATAACTGGGGGGAAGAAGAGATGAATTAATATCTTTCCGAAGGGTATTTGTGCGTAATTTAACTAAAATTCGAACTCAAGTGTAATTTCTCAAAACGCACATCCAGAAAAAACACAACAAAAAAAAAAAATTAAACAAACAGACGACAAGATCAACAAAAATACTTCTTTACTTGACATCGGCATGAAATTTTGTGAATACAATTATAACTTTTTGGGATTTATGAAAAGAAAAATGATAGATTTTATAAACTTATAACTAAATTAACGTTTTATGGTTTATGTACACATTACCATTGCTACCTAGGAATTAAATTCACAACTTCCATGAAACAATATATGATTTAAACGATCCAACCTCAACTGAAGCAGGGAATTGTGATGTGTCGTCGGCCGTAAGCATAGGGAACGGAATAAGAACAATGTACACTAGTGAATGTATCCCTAGAGTACATTTCAAAAGCTACCTCATGTGATAAACACCACTAGAAATCAATGGTCATGTTAAACCAGCTGCGCATGATGGATTGATTGTAGGGCATAATAATTATTCTTATCTCGACAATTAATCGTTTGCTGGTATTGATTATTTACTAGAAATACCCGTGAAAATTTAACTGTTTTTTATTTTAATTTTCTGATTTTTAAGTTAACAATTGTATAAGATCATAACGAATACAAAGGTTATGATTTCTTCTTTTTAACCTTAACACCTTTTAATAACAATCACAAATATGAATGTCGATTATTATTTAAAGAAATAAGGCGGCACAAGAGAAAATGTCTGAAATTTACAACTTATACCAATTTCATTGAAACATGCGTAAAACACCTGGGAGTGTAATCGCCCCTTTGATCTTTCCTTGTTTTTATAAGAAGGTTTAACTAAAAGCAAGGCACTGAAAGACACTGAGACGCAAGATTGTTCAAAACAAGAACATTGCTAGGAAGCAAGATCAGAGAAAGATTAATGAGGAGGATCGGATGTACCGATTGAGAAAGAATGAATAATTCCTACATATTAAAGTAGCCAAGAACACAAACAAGAAGTGGAATATTTATGTATATATTTACGTATTATATACAATTATTTGCTAATTATCAAAAGAAAACCACAACATATGAAAGAGAGATGCTGCTGCAATCCTTTGAACACTCATATATTATGTTTACGTCTGTCATTAACAATTTGACTGTCAGCAAAAGAGAAAGCTTTTGTTCCAACGTGCGTATCGGGGACGTAAATACCGTGCAGGTAAGGTAAATATATTTCTCTAGGCAGATTTTTAATGTGTGAAACAGAACTCTAAAGACACATGCGAATTCCGAGACAGAAGAAAATATTGACAGAGAGAAATATTCACTGAAAAACCCAGAAGAGCTGAGGGTTGCTAATTAATAACAAGTTGGCATATCACTGAATGTTGTATCCTCTTCTCAGTAATGAATAACACACTTGAAGCAACGAAACTGTAGTTGTGTCGATGAAGTTTGAAGAATCTGTAAAGAAAAATTTAATGACAAATAAGGATCAATGACGGAACCTAGTTCGGTAAACAGAAAGAATTTTAGTCATTTCTACTGAATATAATTGAAAATGTAGTGGAACTCCGACATGGTGTAATGGTTAGCAAGCTTGTTTCTCGTCAACTTTTTTTACAACTAAATAGTGAGTACGTCGTATCTTCAGACTTTATTCACCTCTAAGCTTTGTTTAGTAAATCACTATAACGAGAAAGTAAGACTAGGGTATCTAACACACACAGAACATACAGAAGGTTATAGAAATAAGGCACCCGAATCGCTTACATCTGGAGCAGTCACAAAAGTCAACCCAACCATAGACCAGTGGAATTATCTGCTGGTACAGCGAGAACGGCTTAATTGATAACCATTACTTCCTGTGACAGATAAGTATTTAAAGTAACGGTAGCGGTAAAACATCAAGTTAACTACATGCATTTATATTTGTAATTGAATGGAAGAACTGGGTCAGAAAGATATATAACAGCAGTGTTAAACGGATTTTGATTCAGGAAATCCTAGAGAATCACGACAATCATCACCTAAAATATATGATATGTCAAAAAAGGAGAATAGGATATTTTACCGGTATAATAAAACGAAACATACATTTTCGGTTTATAATTACGTTGTATATCCTGAAATCTTATCATTAGAAGTCAAAATTATTGTTAAGATTTTGATGCTGTGCCGTTTCATGTTTTTTTTTAATGAAAATACACTCCTGGTCAAAATTTTCAGACCATATAAAAATGTGTTAAAAAATGTTAAATACTTTAATCGAAATATATTTGCTAAACACTTTCATTTAATTAGAAAATGTAGTTTATTAACAACCAAGCTAAAACTTTAAGCTTTTAATTAATTAATTTAAACAAATATTGAAAATTTATTTTCTTGCTTGGTCATATAAAGTGAAAAAGATTTCTGGAAAAATGTTATAACTAGTCAAGGTGTTTGTATTTTCAGACGTGTATACGTCTACTTAGCCCACTTTAACCTATCAATTTCAGAATTTAAAATAGGCTAAGAGTAAAATTTTTATAGTTGGGACAGGGCAAGATTGTTAATATTTAAAGATGTGATATGTCACAACGAGCTATTGCAAATGAAATTGGCAGTAGTAGAATTAAAAATTAGTATGCGTATGCTTCCAAAAATCAAGCGGTCGCCCTAATAAATTCTCACCATCTCCAGACAGACGTATTAGATGAGAAGTTAGAGAGATTCAAATAAAAAACATAGTGAAATATAAACATCCCGATCAATGGTGAAACAGTCATTTACTGAAAAAATAAACAAAAAGAAGCTCGTAATAGAACCTTCCGATTATAATAAATACAGAAAACATAAAAGATGGTGATATTTATTCTGTGGCTGCGGGGTATAGTTTTCTCAGGAAGTGTATTTTGCACTGAATGACACAAGGCCGGAAGAATTTGAGGGAAGGTAGATGTTGTTTTGAGGTGTCAGAGAGCGCGAGGACCCAAGTGCAAGCTAGATTTTGTTTTGACTAATGCAGGTGAAAAAAAATCAACAAAATAAAACAAAACGCAACGGAAGTATCACGTATTGACCGAGAATTCGCCTATTTAATATATCAGAGAGACAGTTTTTTCAAATCAGAGTGAGTCAAAGAAGAGAACCTCAGCAGTCCAAGTGTCTATCACGGTCTGATCTCTACTCCATGCGATCGTCAATGAAGAAACAGAATAAAAATATAATTGTACATTTTTTTACGTATCGTGTCCGTTGTCCTATGACGAGAAGATCTTCATTTTTGTTTAGTTTTATTCTTCGTTGAAGTGGGTATACAACAACAGGATGAAAACGACTTGATTGAAGAGCTTAAGATCCGTAGAAAATAGAGAATATGAATACAGAGAGTTTTGATCAAACGTGTTGTCACGATATCTTATGTAGTTGGGTATATGGCTGTATGTCAGTGTGCCTACAACCAACTTTTTGTATGATGGTGATCGTTGTAATAATACATAAGTAGTTAATTGTCATTGTTCAGTGTTTACAGATTTTACACGGTAAAACATTGGTTTCCCTTTGATAATCTCAGGTTACAATTGTCAAAATTAGTCAGGGCTTAGAAAAACCTGAAGCTGCAGCCTTGGGTCTGCAAGTAGTTTAATGAGTTTAATGAGTAAAGGCTTGGATTGAAAAGTCGAAGGACTGAGTTCGAATTTTGGTCGAGTTCGTTGCATTGACTTACGCGCAAGTATCCTTGGAAAAACTATGAATTATCCCTTTATCTCCTAGCGATATTTTAAATAGGACGAAAATATGAAGAAATGATTACTTACTTGAACAATACTTACTTACACAATATTCTTTTCCAAAATGAAACTAATTATCATTGCAATCCAAAAATATGTTATAGTAATTCAATCAATCAAACTAAAAGAAACATTACTGCCCGTCATCAGCCTGGCTGATGACAGTGACTTAGAGATCAACATATTGCGCTTCCTTGACCTCATATTTTCAACCGACCTGAAGTGGAAGAACTACATCAAATATATATAACTGCAATTACTGCTAGAAAATCTATAACTGCATCTAATGCTAGAAAATGTCGAGGGCAAGAACATTTTTCTCTGTTGAAATTTATCTAGCACATTTATAAATCTACCATCCATTCGCACTTTGAACTGTTGCTGTATCTGGACGGGTGATCCTGCTATACATCTCGAGGATCTCAACCAAAGTTAAAGAATGATCTGCAATGTAATCGGATCTACTCACTTTCTCACCGACGATACGTGGCTTCCCGCTGTCTTTTCTACAATCATTTTATGGCAACTGCTTACATTATTTTTTGTACGCCGATGCGTCATAAGATATTAGCATCCATGTCCCGCCCATTTACCGCTAAAATAATTTAACGTAACTGGCACTTCTCCTCCAACACTTTCATTACGACTTTTTTGGGTGATATGATTTTAAAAAAATGTTTTGACGTCCTCACCAACATTATAACCTTCATTTATACTGCACTCAGGGAACGAATATGCTAAATTTGTTATGTCCGATTATTTCTGAAAATCGTATTATTTGTATTTCCAGCCAGATTGAGAATCATTCTCGTATTGTTAAGCAGCACAATGCATAAAGTATGTATTGACTATTTTTATTGGCCTGAGTATGGAATTTGTCAGTAATTATGTCAGTGAATGAGAGAGAGAGAGAGAGAGAGAGAGAGAGAGAGAGAGAGAGAGAGTGAGAGAGAGAGAGAAATTGCACAGGAATATGTCGTTAAATCTTTCTCTTAGCAGATCTGGGAACTCATGCTCACTAAAAAGCACAAACACGAACAGGAAAATTTAAAGAAAATGTCTCCTTTTGTAGTAAACTTTTCTACTATTTATAATCAGTAAATGTAAACTCTCCCCTGATTTATAATCCGTTATATACGTTTATTAATTCAAGATTGAATAAAAAATACTCACACCTATTATTTTACGTAGATAACAAAACCCACAAGCTAATCGCAGTTTTTAAATCAATCCATTTATCTATTTGGTTGTCTCTCTTCTATATCTATATAGTGGATATCGGCTCAGAACAGGAAGTCGTAGAGCTGAGTTCATATTCCAGTCGAGTGTATACACTTACGCACAAATACCCTTGGAAAAGTATTCATCTGTCTCTTCTTCTTCTTCTTCAAACTATGGATTAAATAGCATGACAGATTGGGTTCTATAAGCGCGCTTAGCAACGCACTTATCGCAGAAATTAATGGCACCTACTGTGGGTAAATGTTCTGCCTTGTCAGTCATGTTTCTTTCGAAAGATGATCACCCAAACGTGTATTGCGTATGACACTTAACTGACTGATAAACATATATAAATAGCTATCTCCTTTTTCTTTTACATCTATCTCTCTAACTTTTATATGTATGTATCTATAAATATCTCTCTTTTATTTTTATCTATAAATTGCATAAACTTGTTTCAGTGTCATAACCAAGAACATTGTTTTCAGCTCTCTAATATGTATTTGTAACTATTTTGTGTGGATTTCACAAAATAGTGTATCATATTGCTGATATATATCGTATATCAGGAGTACGATACATTTCTAATAACTGGTGTGTACCGTTTTGTAGGAGATATTTTACTTTCCAACTCGTTACAAATTAACCGCATTTATTTTTTCTTCATTTCTATCCTTCTGAATCTTAAAAAAGTAAGAGCACTTACCTAATATTGAACATAAACACTAGCGCTCTAAAAACAGGGTAAAAAAAATAAGATGTTCCCTCCAGTATAATACAAAGACTTGATTACCTGTTACTTTGTTGGAAATTTCCCGCGGAGTATAAGTTCAACTTGACACGGAATAGAAATTATAATTGCTGATTTAAAAAGAATTAACATGGCGAACTCGAAATATGGAAAAGGAATAATGATATGCTAGAAAATCAAAAAATGCCAATGTGTGATTTGAATTACTATCGAATCAAAGATTGTATTCTTGTAAGCAAATATTGATAATATTTACAGTGATTTCAGATCCGTAGGAAATTGAATCAAGGTGAGATTCTATCTTGTATAAAATTGTGCACAAATGTGCGTGTCAGAAAGAATTTCTTGAATGAGAGAGAATTTAATTAATCTTGTTCCTGTAATATCAAGGGCACTGTACGCACATAAACGTGATTATATAGCTATATGCACATAAAGAGATGTATATGCTTCTGGATCGTGATATATATATATATATATATATATATATACTACCGGCCATAATTATTAAGCCACCCCAGTGTTTAAAAAAAATGATGTATTTCATACTATTTTTTAGTATTTACTGCCAATTGTGTAATTGTAAATGAAAACGATGTTTTTTTTTTGCTAATACTGCACAATAACATGTGCATCAGATAAATTTATAAATATTTAATAATTATCAGCATTGCAGTTTCATAAGTGAAAAAATAAAGAAGATTTAGGGTGATTTTGGATGAATTCGTTTTTGCTTCCTTGCCTTGTAAAGTTTTTGCACAGTAATGATGAGAAAATAATCATTTTATTTTCATTTCGCAATAAATCCTAAAAAGAGTATGAAATACATAAATTTTATAAAAAAATTACTAGGGGTCAATAATTATGGCCGGTAGAGTCATCTACGCATTGAGAAAAAGGCGCATATATTTCCTTGTTTACACAGGCCGTATTGAAAAACAGTTTCTTTGGGGCGGGTTCTTCACATCAGAACAAGGACGACGAGCATATATATACATATGTCTGAAAATAATTTGCCTTTGATTTATTAAGTTTAAAAAATTCGTTAGATGACGCCATGTTCGCATGTAAACTTAGTTACATTTGTCATTCTTGTACATTTGTATATACTCTCTCTTCATCGTTTAACTTGTGTAACTGTGTGTTAACTGAGAAGTGTTCCGTTTATAATATTTTCTTTCCGCCTTAGAGTTCCATACAGTACAAATCCCCTCACTCCACAAAATTTTCAATATGCATTGCGAAACTTCCTTAATAAAATTATCCTTAAGCTTGTTCACAATTTTAATAGATACACAACATAGATAATAAATATGAGGAAAGGAATTTGATAATGCCTCTCGCGTCTGCGTCTATATGCGTGAAGGAATATTATCACAGCGGTAAATGCTGATAAATAACGCATATTGTTTTAGCTTAAGATTTGATAAAATATTTTAAAGATGATTTTGCAATTCATATAACATATAACGTGACATATAACGCAAAGGCAACTATTATTCAGATACAAAAAATCTATCTATCTATCTATCGGTCGATCATTTATATCGATCTACTTATCTATAAATATCTCTTTTGTATATCTATATATGTAAAATTCTCTGGTATATATATAATACCGACGTGTTGGTTGGTGAATCTGCGGATAAATCAGTCGGGTTTCGCTCACAGCTTGAGGCGGGCATTTATTCTCGCCGCATTGATGAGCTGTAATAGAGCAAAACAGGTTTGCATGCAGATTATTTATTTATTTAAATCAATAAAATATTTTATCTATCGCTGCATCTTCTATATCTACTTATAAATACCTATATATATATATATATATATATATATATATATATATATATATATATATATATATAAAATGAGCCAGACAAACCTAGGTAGGTTCCTCCTAAACGAGTCTTCAGGGAACGCTGGTTTTCGAGACGAGTATAATTATAATGACGTTTTTATATATATATATTTTAAACAAGTTGTGTTAAACAATAGAGACAACATAGTCTTATATATCTTCTTTTGAATTTTTTCATATTTTCTGATTAGACGTTTTATTTCCAGATTATATTTGTACAAAAATTGTCCAAAATTTATCCTATAAAATAATCAGGAAATAAAAAGTATAATCAGAAAATATGAAAATTTCAAAAGAAAATATATAAGACTATATTTTCTCTATTGTTTAACACAACTTGTTTAAAAGGAAAGATGCTGCCAAAACATACTTACTTTATATATATATATATATATATATATATATATATATATATTCCATTTTTAAGCTAGTTATTTCGCTGAAAAATATTCAAAAGTTTCTACAATATAATAGTATCGAACACTTTTTAATACGAATGTGTACTGGTCTAACCCTATTAGGACCAAAAACTAAGTATTAAACAATCAATCAATCGATCAATCAATCAATATATATATATATATATATATATATATCCGTGCGATTATGTTTATTTGATTTTTCCTGAAGGAGATCTATCAATTTATCTATCTACGGGCGCGTAGCAGAATATGTCCGTGTTCGAATCCCAAAATAGTCGATTAGTCCGAAAGTGAATTTTTGATGTTATCTGTCGAGGGGAGGCGATCCCATTGTGCGCAATTTTTGGAAAGTGCCTTAAAAACCATACCACTGATTGGTCTAACCTCTGTGAGTCAAACAGGGTAGATGATTTCTTTTGATGGTTGTGTTAGCACAAATCCTCGTGAGGGTTTAAGCATACCAACCTTGTTCAGACTGTTGATCACAGCAGATAACACACTCTCTCCCAGTAATTGTAAATGGACCTGACCAACAGAATTGGATTACAAATCCCATATGGGTTATGTGAGTTTTGAACAAACACAAGCGTCTTCAACAGGAATTAGCGAGCCGCCCTAGTGGATGTTCATCCTAGCATACTATCTAATGCAGTCTGACAGTATCTATCTATCTATCTAGCTAGCTAGCTATATTTCTGAGATGAGGCAGTCCTTAAGGACATATGGCCCAGTGAATATATACGTTAGTTAGTTCCTGTGACTTGACCCAAAGATTTGTGAGATCAATACCAGGCTACAGCAGTGGTGAACAAGTAACTTTCAGGGTTAGAGAGAGATAAGTGATAAAAACTCATATAAACTCGTAAATCTACCAAATGCAGGCGACAGTTCTACTCCTGCAGTTTCTTTTCTCGTACATCCCGCCTGTGGAAATCGCTTCCATATTCTTGCTTTCCTGACGGCTACAACCTCCAGGAATTTTAATGCAATGTCAATACTCATCTCTTAAACACTTGACTTTAGTTCTTTCTACTCCACTCTGTATATCCTTTGCTGTCTCTCCACCTTTGCAATTGCCATCACACCTGTATCCACGTCTTTCTCTAGCTCCTTTTTAACCGGTTCGTCTTTCTCTTTACACTCTCCTTTTTAATGTTTTTACAATTACGTAGCCCCCTCTTCTTTTTACTCTTATGTATCCCCTAATCTTTTACTCGTATATAGCCCCCTGCATATCAGTGACGTTACCGCCTTGCTCGGGGTGATGCGATTAAAAAAAATAATGAAATATACATCAACATAATCTAAATAAAAACGAAACTGTAAATAGCCTAAAAGCTGCATCCAAATGAACAATTATCCCCCTAGAATACGAGCACTACCGACAACCAAAATAACAGTTAGAATAAAACAATAGACTACCTACAATGCATCATTGGCTTGCATCTATAAATAGTCGAGCAAGAAAGAAGTCCCCTTCTCAACAAAGGACCGCGTTTGTCCTGAGGATTCCGTGAAGGATGAAACACTGTCGGCCATGAGTGTTGATTTCAAAGTTTGTTTTTATAGTTTCGTACGGTTTATCCCATTTTGAGCAATTAACCAATATATATAGCATGACATATATATATATATATATATATATATATATATATATATATATATATATATTTAGTATATCGAGGCAGCAAGTAATTTTCTAGACATATTCTATTAAATATAAGAGACAATGAATGTCTATTATGTTTAATCATGAGCCGTTCTAAACGTCGTATTTTTGCTTTAATTTCAGTTGAAAATAAAGACAAAAATTCTATTTGACGTTTTATGAGGTTCCATTGCAATTTCTTAGCGGTGGGATCATTTAATGCTGCGGCATCATGTAACTTAAATTTAGTATATATTGTCTCTTATATTTAATAGAATATGTCTAGATAATTGCTTGCTGCCTCGATATACTAAATTTAAGTTACATGATGCCGCAGCATTAAATGATCCCACCGCTAAGAAATTGCAATGGAACCTCATAAAACGTCAAATAGAATTTTTGTCTTTATTTTCAACTGAAATTAAAGCAAAAATACGACGTTTAGAACGGCTCATGATTAAACATAATAGACATTCATTGTCTCTTATATTTAATAGAATATATATATATATATATATATATATATATATATATATATATATATATATAACCCTTCTCTCATTCCATGCGCACATGGCTGAGAGAGTAGGGACACCGATTGGCACCAAACTAAAAGGGAGGAAGTGAATGTCACACTGATGAGATATAGTACAGCAAAGGATGAGAATGGCTAATATAAGTATACACACACATACACACACACCCATCTTGTTCAAAGATGGGTGGTTCCCACTGAGCCATGTAGATTTTCTTCGCTCAAAGCAATTTAAACCATCGATTTGAGAAAGAATATATATACAGCTGACATTTTAGATGTTTCTGAACTGGCTTGGCGCCATGCGTGACATGCATTTGAATGCCTTGATCTGACAAGACTATTTAAGTCCACGACTCGCGTTTTCAGGTTAAAGTTTTGGCTTTGTAGCAATAGAAAATATTTTTTAAAAGAAAAGAAGAGATATTAAAAGAAAATTAACAGCCAAATATTGCACCGAGTTAAATGAACACAGAATGGAAAATGAAAGAAAATGAAAATAATAGATTCCAACGCGACTTCTCATCTATTTACAGTGCTGTTAAATCAGTTAGGAAAGAAGTTTCAATTGTGGATGTCTCCCTCGTTTCTATTCGACATGCGTTATTTTTGGAGAGCGTTAGCGAATAGACAAACATGCATAACACTGGTGCCATTGAACTTAAGAAAATCAATCAATTATGACAACATGAAATGAAAGCTCGTTATATTTATTTCTTCGTGCCTTAAAATTACGTTATTGATTATTTAACATTTTATTGTTGTTGCTTTACGCTTACAATTTTAAAGCTGCGAATTTTGTAATAATAACTTCTACTTTTAATGGAAATATTAAAGGATTCTTATGAGAACTTTCTGTTTATGTTTTTAATAATTCTTATTATTTGAATAATATATTACTTTATGAATAGCAAACTCGCATTCTTCTTGTTCTATTACCTTAACTTTTAGATGTTTTGTAAAATGAACTTTCGTTCTAATACATGCAACACACATACAATAAGAACCGACATATTGGCCCACCTGCAACAACAACAACAACAACACACCCGCGCGCGCGCGCACACACACACACACACACACACACACACACACACACACACACACACACACACACACACAGACACACACACACACACACATATATATATATATATATATATATATATAATAGTAGATAAAAAACAGCCCTGATGAGTGACGATCTCATAATGGTGCCCTCACGAAAATTCAAATTCGGTATAAACCTGTTCATTTAAAGTGAAAAATTCTTTACATTAAACACACACACACACACACACACACACACACACACACACACACACATATATATATATTTTGTGTCATTTTTATTATATGTCGATTTCTGCTATGATCACACTACCTGCCAAGTCTGAGGAAAGATCTTCAGCAGTTCATGGTTTGCTGTTATGGCTACATTTAATGTCTTTCTATGTCCTATAACATCCTTAAAATTACATAGACAATGTTCTCCTTTGTGTATCGGCTGTACTTAACAAGACAATTTTTTGTATATGTCCTAAACTTGGGTTTCCAGGAATTCTTTCAATGTGTTGTTTTGTTCCATTTTCATCATTACAAGTGCAACGACTCTTACTGTTACTATTCTTGTTCTCAATTTCCACATTTTTCGATTTTAATTTCCGTGTTCTCATATTTTGATGTTTTTTTTAAATTCCTTGATTGCTATCTTACAATCCGCTGGACAAACCATATCAATAAGTAGGCAACGTTTTCCATTCTTTTTTTTTTTTTTTGACAACATTGTCTGGTCTATTACCTTCAAATTTCCTGTCTCTGTTGATGGTTTAATCTTATAGAATAGTGACATTTTTTGTTTGTGTAACCGGCGCTGGTGATTTTTATACCAGTGTGTGTTTACTATTTCTTACAATGTGTTTGCACATTGTCCAGTGTAAATATTGCCCTAATCTATCATGGCGTTTTTTTTTTATTTGTGACATGTACAGATTATCCTGAGATTATCGGGTCTATTTTTCTTGGTATTTGTCAGAGAACCTGCATTATGCATGATATTTGCCTGAAAGATTCCTGTGATAAGTAAGGCTTTCTTCTTACATTGACTTTAATCCAGATGCAGCTATCGATCGATATGTATTATCATCATCAACATCGGGTTTATTAGCACGTTATTAATATTAACCATGCAGAGATTTGTTTGCCAGCTTGGCTTCACTTGTTCAAGAGCTTTATCTTTGGCTTACCTTTTCATATTTTTGCTTCAGTAGTTGGTTGTTCGCTTCTGATTTGGTTTTCTGTAAATGTTGTTTGTACTTGCTGTCTTCTTTTATCATGAATTATTATTGTTCTTGATATTATTAATATTATTATTGTAATATTTTATTATAAGTATTCATAATTGTTGTGGGTCGTTACCCACTTAACTATGGACTCATCCTACCAGTTAATCACTCTTGTGGTTTCAGATCAGCTCAGCACAGTCTGTCTGTCAGTCATTACTAAGCGGAGCTTATATTTACTCTTTTCGCTTGTATCTATTTTTGACTTAGTATATGTTGTTAACCTTACCACCGTGTTTCGAGTTACCATTTCGTAGTCCCATATCTGGTCCACATCAACTGGCGACGAGGATTTCGAACATCAAGGATATACGAGTTTATGAAAAGAATACCCCCCTCATCAACTGCCGAACGGGAACTTCGAAAAAATAAAACTACCTCAAAAGAATTCAAGTCAAAACGCCACATCTGGAAATGATCTACGAGTCCCTTTTAAATTTTTGCGACGTAAAAAACTAAGTGCAGAAAACTTCAATAATTAAGTGTCGCATGAAAAAACTTTTACAATCGCGGAATATCGGTATTACAGAAAAACAATCTGAAAGTAGATTTTTTGTGGCCTCTCTTCTTTTGCATAAATCTTACAAAAACTGTAACTATAGTTATTTGTTTTGTTTTCAGCTGTGATTTTTCACGTAAAATTTGGTCGTTTTAGTTTGAAATAAAAAATAGAAGATTTTTGGAAAGTAATAATCCAATTGATGAAAGCTCAGTTAGATTTTCAGCAAAAAAGTGACGAATGATAGCAGAAAACCGAAGAACTCTTACTTCTACAACAACAACAACAGCAACATTAACTGTTTATTGAACTTCATAAACAGCAGAAAGGTTTCCAAGAAGAAGCACTTAAAAAAGCGAGAAATGTCAAAGTGAAATAGAAGAATTACTGTACAAATAATTAAATGGTCAACAAACATGTGAGAACTATACTACATTTCCCCAGGGCACTATCTGGAGTACCATGGAAACTTTCGAATATGTATCCGAAAATGGAAAAACCTTCGATTCTTTCTACAGGCGATACGAAGATTTATTCAACGTTGATTGCAAAGAATAGTCAAATTCAAAATGTTCGATTATTACTAAGAAAATTTGTTACCACTGAACACAATAGGCTTGTTGACTTTATCCTCCCCAAAAGGACAACGGACTTAGATTTCTCAGAAACAGTTAGATTACTGTCGGAACTATTTAGTTCTAACACGTCACTCTTCCATAAGGGATGGAAGTGCCTAAATCTATTCAAGGAGGATCAACAGGACTATCTGACATGTGCCTACAGTAAATAAACACTGCAATGACTTTAAATTGTCAGGTTTATCTTTTGACAATTTCAAATATCTGATTTTTGCCCAGAGATTAATCTCAGCTGGAGACTAAACCCTGGTCGCCGAGTGCTGACAAAATTAGAGAATGAGCCAGGTCTAACCCTCTAAAAATTGGCAGACGACTGCCAGAGGGTCGTATTCGTAAAATGTGACTCTAGAAATATCGATGAGTCGGAAGTCGCTCATATAAAAAAAAAAATTAAGTGCAGACCAAAACACTATTCCCCGGAAAATGAGAAAAATAAATCTGTGCGACTAAATTATTGTGACAAGCATACTAAGAATAGATAAAAAAAATTCACCACTAGGTCCGTGTTATATTTGCGGAAACCTACACTAGATGAGGTTTTGCCCGTCTAAAAAGAAGAAAACATGTCAAAATTGTTGTAAAACTGGCTACGTAACATCATGTTGCTTGTATGTTAAAAAATTTAGAAAACCAAAAGATAAAATTAAGCAGACGCAGTCAAGCGATAAAGAAGATGGAAATTTGCGTAAATACGTAATTGTGCAAATATTTAACAAAGCGATAAAATTCCAGCTCGACTCTGGGTCTGACCTTACGATTATTAATTTGCATGCCTAGAAGCGACCGAAAAAAAAACAACTTTATTAATGTCATATGCCCTCTTCGTAGTAAATCAACTATTATGCTTATTCACAGATTTAGGATATTTATATTCCACACATCATTGGACGGATATGAGTTATCTCTCTTAGATCGTATAGAATGAACAATAAAAATATAATAAAAAATAGATAGATAAGATTATTATTCGGTCAGTATCATCGTATTTACG